>WHPZ01587674.1:4688-18697 GCA_016617965.1 Macrosiphum rosae | reverse complement strand
ATGTTTAAGTATTTATATTTAATATTTTAGCGTGGCCAGTACTCCTCATACGTTCAATATTGATATTATTATTATTTTTCACAAAGGTAAACCGCTTGGTCGGAACCGTTCAACCGTGCGATAGGTATCCTGATGGTAAATTTATTATTTATCGGTAAATTTTGTAAATTATTATTATTATTTTACTTGCAGGTCAACCGCTTAGTCGGAACCGTGCGATATTTACTAGTTTCCTGTATTTGGTGTGTTATTATTTATTATAAAACAGGTGTTAATTATTATTATTATTTTTACTCTGACCGAGTTTTATGCCATGTCGGCTTTCTCGGATCCAACATAAATTATCATTAAAATAAAATAAGCCTATATATTATATTTTTTCCTCCAAATTGAGGTTTTTTATTTCATTGCTGTTCATCCATATTACTGATCCAAATATATCCCGTTCTTATTAAAATTATATTAAAAAGTCCACGGCACTCCGGCTCTCGGGTCCGTGGTTGACGACCGTGATACATGGCGTCCATATGACTCTCGATACATGAGTGATATGTTTCGAGCAGTGAAAATAGGCACTTATTTTATAAACATTTAAAGTTCAAATGTTTCCGTAATTTATCAAATTCAAAATTTACAAATTGTTTAGTAGTTAAAAATGTATAAACTGTTCAAATTTTAAAGCTAAGGATAAAACATTTAAAACAACGTCCCACGTAAGAATAGTTAATTCTGTAACCAAAAATCTAAACATTTTACAAGCTCAGTTTTTTTTATAGTTATCTTAAGTTCAAATTTGGATAAAATTACATATTATTAAATAACCAAGAATAACGATTTTAGTTATTTTGTTGTCATTTAAAAATATTATTCGTGAGTAACTTCTCAAGTATATTATTATATAGAAATATTGAAATATGATAGGTATAATATGCAAATAATATTAATTCAACTTACCGGCTTATTAATAATAACAATATAAATATAATATTATATAAAATATCCTTGGCTCAGAATCTATCTCCACTCAGAATCATTTTTCGTATACATGGATGTTATGTCATTGAGTTCAAATTTAACACCATCCATAACGATTACAGTGATCTACCTGTAGCCTACTATAGGTATTGCCTACTAGATATTACCCGCTTTAATTCTTATTAACCTGTAAATGTTACAAAATTCAAAATAAATAAAAGTGAATTTTAAGTTTAAACTTAACTTAAATTATTGTATATTAACTTAACTGATTGAGTTAGAATAAATAGTTAACCTTCCGAGCCTTAATAATACCTAATAAAATGCACGAGGTCCTGTGTGGCCACTTCTTGCATACCCCACGCGCCAGCCCAATTGGTATTATACCTATTGTGTGCGTGTTGGTCGCAAACTAGTTAACCTTTCAACATGTCTTGATGTCCTGTATAGGTACGTTATATTAAAGGTATATTTTATATTGTTCTTTTATATTATATGTTTGTATCGTGTCGTTAATATCTTATGTGTAAATAATTGATGTACATATTCAATTATATAGTACATACTACATAGATAATATATTATTCTACACACGGCCATGCGGAAGACTTACATAATTGTATAAACAATCATTTAAAATGTAATGAATCAATGGATCTGTTACAGGGAACTGGTAAAATAACATATAAATGATACACAGCGTCCCAGTTACATCTTATCACTTTCAAATTTCAATCGCCAATTACCTAGTTTTATTTTTACAATTTATTATTTCATTATTAGTTTATAAAACGATGTTATTACATGTTTGAGAATTTGTTAAAATTTGTTAAAATATAAAAAGTATGACAAAATTGTATACCTACCAAATGTAAAAAGTATCTATATTAACGTGTTATAAATAATTGTACACACTGTCATTGTTTTATGGAACCATTTATAATAGGGGTGATGGAAAATAGTCATATTGTAGTTTTTATATTTAAAAAAGTAAGTTTAAAAACAAAATACAATTTTTAAAATCTTAAGATATCTTGGTTGTTTGCATGAATGCATGAAAACAATGGTTGTAGGTACCGAGAGGTGTTTTTGATATAAACCAACATTTGTTTTTCTTTAGGGGGGATGATTCAATACACCCTATCCCTACCCCCCCTTCTTACTCTACACAAACATGAACAAATTACGCCACTGCAACCTATGTGTAGATGATTGGTAATATTTTATTGAATTTATTAAAATTGGCGTTCATACTAAGCTAATGACTTCATGCACGAGGTAGACTAACACATACCACATAGAACATTTACCTGGTAGAATGTATAGATCACATATTTACACATTTCACTAATTAATACAATATACAAATTGTAATACCATCAAAATAACAAACAAAAATACTGAATATTTCGAAGTTAATTTGTTAAATAATACCTAATAATAGGTAGGTATTGTATCGAAAGATCTATTATACTTCACGTACTACAAATGTCTCAATATTGAAGATTTGTTATAATCGACATGTTATTAGTTATACTTGCCTAGTGCGTATACACTAAGTAATTATTGTAGTCAGACCCCCCCCCACTCCCACATAACATTTTGTACCCCTGTACTGAATGTTTTTGCGGGTCCTATACAAAACTTCCAATAAAATACAACCCGTTATAAGCGTTACGGGTGTACCGTGTACCATACACGATTTCTAGGTAATCATTAAAATAACAAAATTACTTAATATATTATAATATAAAGTAATATACATCTATATCATAAAATATTATTTAATACCTAAAAAAATATAAGAAGGGATTCTTATCAAAATTTCAAAATTTCAAAGTTACAAAAATAATTCATAATTTTAATTCTATAATTCATTTCACGCCACTAAAATAGCCGGGCCCCTGTACTCTAGATTCAACCACCTTCTCTCCTTTGGAGGTCCATGATAGCAGTAAATACCCTAATTTTATTTCAAGACGAGAACTATTTTAGAAAAATAGTTAGAAAATATAAATTTATGAATATAAACCACATTTTACATTAATTCAATTATATGTTTTTTTTTTTTTTTTTGTAAATTTAAATAAATAAAATTATAATGTCATTTTTTACTCATGTCGTAGTACCTCCACTGGGAAGCCTCTGCACTCCATCCGGTTTGTCTTTTTATTTTATTTTATTTTTATTTTATTCTTTTACTAAACATCAATTGTTCTTATTGTTATTACTGTAACAGATTGAATAAAAACCATATGAATCAAAAAAAAAAAAAAAATAATAATAATGTAATTTTTAAAATGAATATTAGTTTTATTTAAATATTCATTAGAATAAAAATTATGCGAAATATATTTTCAAATAAAATATTCTTATCCTTTTTTTGATATAGTTATTATTAGCTGTGCTATATTTGAAAAACATAAAAATATCTATACGGTGCCACAGGTTACTTTTGTCCAATTCTCTTAAAATGTTTATTTGTTTATACATGGTTATCATAAGAATTCAAACTAATTTAGTTTGTATGATATTGACAATTGTTCAAACTTCAAAGTTAAGTTTTAAGTACCACTTAAAATATACAGTGTACATTTAGAGGCTCGTTAATTATATTTGTTGGTAATATTTAATTTTAGGTAGGTACTTATTTTTTAACCAATACGCCTTTACAGTACTATGCACATTACATGTCATAATAATATATTGTGCACAAATAACTATATTTTCATTGAATATTCGCAGTAACTATCCATATTATCAAGTGATTTAGACATTAGAAAAATGAAAACTTGACTTCATTATGTGTGTACCTATATAGTTTGTGAATAGGGTATAGTGTATAACTTTAATATTTTATTAAGGTCCTTGATACAAAATATGTAGATAATATTATATGTATTATATTTTTTTTAAATGTATTCTTCTTACTATATGTAAAAGTATTATATCAAGCTGCAAAGAAGACCGGACCACCGGGGAACTATAATTTTTATCTTGATATAATGAATCCCCCCTGCGTATTCCAACATGATCTAATAGTATAAAACGTAATATTTACAATGACGGTCATAATGAAGAAATAAAAGAAAAGTTTCAAACGATATGGCGTATATAATATAAAGTTAATAACAAAATATACATTTTAGGCAACTTCAACTCAACGGCCAAAATATGAAATTGTATACGTGATAAAAATGAACAAGTAAATGGTAAAAATATCATACGTGACGACGGCGGGTATATAGCAAGGTCCTTGCTCGTTTTGCGTTGATCAATCAACGTCCCCCTGGAGCATGTTTACTGGTCCATAAAATGACGATGACGGTAATGATAATAATAACGTAGCAATAATAATATACATTATTATTACTAGTCTCCCAGCCGCGGGCCGTCTCGTCAACCTCTCCACTATTCTCCCCACAACCAACCACCCACAGAACACCTATAGTTTAGTCGTCGGGGATTTTTACGTCTACTCCCGGGCTGCTGACGTCTGTCGGGGTATATCAACATAACTGACGTATCATACGTCCTTGAACACGGCGAGGTTGCGGCGAGTATCCGAACAGAGGGTGGACCGCAGCTCGGACGGTGCCTGCATTTCGCTTTCGACTTTGGCCGTGTCGTGTATCCGCTTCCGACAACGAACGGTTAGAATACACTCGATACCCTATAACATATTTCTGATCATATATTCTACGCGTAGCACTGTTGTAAAATATGTCGCTCATCGAAAGATTGTTTGGCGGTATCAGTATTCAGCTAATGTACATCAGATGCATGACCTTCATACACGTTGTAAGTATGGGGATTGCCCGTTGGCGTTCACTTAATAATAATATAATAAACGTACAATTGACTTCCCCTGTCTTCACGAACAGTTAGGTACCGATATTCAAAATTTTTCTGGGTGTGGTGGTAGCTGGTTGGAAAATAATAGGAATTTCAAAAGTATTATTATTATAAAAACAAGACAATATTCAAATTTAAAAAAAATACATATATGGGCGTCTAGGTGGTTACCCCTGGATCCCCTACCACCCGTAAATCCACCACAGGCCTCAAATATAAAGGTGGGACCAAAGGAGAAGGGGTTGATTTGAGATCCAAAATTTGGAGTAAAATAGTTGTATTAATTAATCATATTTTTTTATACCATTAAAGGAGTCTTTTGGGGTGATACAAACTTGTATTTTTCAAATAATCACCAACCTCTTTTACTGTAAAAAGTTGAACAAATCATTCTTTTGAAAATATTGATGTATCTTAATCAAAATTAAAAATAGTAGTTTCTGTCTTTTTTTGTTATCTACAACAATGCGGGTATGGGAAGAGGTGAACAAATGTATGACAAATAGACTTGTAGGAGAGGGGTGAAGCCCTCACACCAATCTTTAGTTAATAGCTTACCTTTAACAGCTAAAATATATTTCACAAGATTTTTAAGACATATTTTATTGATGGATATATTGTCATTATTATTCAGGGTGGTCTTGATAGATGGTGTAGAAGTTGTAACTCTACACACCTATCTATAGTAAAATAAATTACAACGAAAAATAATAAACTATTAGGTAAATAGTGGACAAATTGAAATAGTGGTGGGTATGCTAAATGCTTAGTGAATTACCGTATACCTGGTGATTTTTTTATCATAAATACTCATTATTTCAAAAAGTATAAATGTTTTTGGAAAAATAATGTAGGTACATGGCTTTTAATTTTTATTCATTAAAAATAAACACTTTTAATAAATATATATATATTTTTAAAATGACAGCATACAGTTTTAATTTCATATTCCAAAGCAGAATATTTTTCGAAGTATTTGGATATAAAAAAATTGTATTTAGGACTAGTAGTTTATGAGCTACAAATATTTATATTTTAGATGAGCTGAGTGGACTGTTACGCGGTTACCCTGCAAAATGTTGGTCAGCTACTTTGCTCATCTATACTTTAAATAACTAATAAACTACTCATCTTAAATTCAATTTTTATGTTGGTATCGACTATCGAAACGCTCAGAAAAATATTTTTAAAAAAACTAAAAAACTAAAAAACTAAAAAACTAAAAAAACAAACAATTATAAGGATAAAACAATTTTAAAAATATAATTTTTTTATAAAACTGTTGTTTTGTAAAAACTTGAAACCATTAAAAACAAAATATTTTCAAAAACATTATTTTTTTTTAATAATGGGTGTCTTACACTGAGTTGCGCTAAATGAATCATTCGGTACATAAAAATATATACAATCTTAAATTATTATTATATAATTTATTATTTATATCGCAATAGGTCTAATGACTGCCGAGAGTGTTCAGTAACATTGGCCCGTGGTAGTCAAAGAGGATAATATATACTGTTACCGTAATTATACTGACTCTAACCTATAAATTAGAATACATATTATATATCATATTAGCTTTTTCGTACTTTCATAAAACAAAACGAAATATGCCAGACAAATTTTTATTTTTATTTTTTTTTCAGTACCTACCTTATATTTTAAAAATTTCCAATTTTCTAATTTATTTTTCTATTTTGTAAAATTATAACTTTTTTTTTGTATTGACATTAAAAACGAAGAAAAATTGATATTTAGAATAAATTTCGAAGTTTTAAGATTGCCGACGGTATTAGGTACATTACGGGAGGTTACCTAATAATAGGTAATTGTTTTCGGGACATAAGAACTTATTAACTGCAAAAAAACATGTAGCTTGATCTACAAACATAATTAATATCTTATCATCCTATTACCTATCAACACCCACTAATAGAATATTTTGCTAACATGTATCAATTATATTATATATATATTTTAGTGTTATATGGGAACAATAGACGTAATCAACATCTTTGAGATAATAAACATGACGCGCTTTCTGGAATTGTCTCCCGAATTTAGTAAGTATTCTATTCTTATAGATAAACCTACAGTTAATGATCATAATAATAATATACTAACAGATATCTAACAGATATCTAGTCTTTAAGAGGAAGTGTCAAGGAAAAAAATCACTCAAAAAATTCCTTTAAAAACATGTTTGTGCGTTCCAATAACATAGGTTACTGTCTTACCGAGTGGTTTTATCACATAAAAACACCTATGAACAAAATTGTAGAGGATAGTTTTATCTGGTTCTGTAAGAAGCCCGATTTTTGAAATTTCCATTTCTAAGTCCTAAAATTAACTTTTGAAAAATTTAAAAAAAAGTGTATTATTAATCATCATATATTTCATGATGTTTTAAAGATATCAAAAATCTGGCTGCTTACGGGACCAGATAAAATTCTCCTCTACAATTTTGTTCATAGGTATTTTTAAAATTAAACCACTCAGTACCTATAGTAACCTCAGTAACCTATATTATTGGAACGCGCAAAGTATGTTTTATAAGAAAACTGCAGAAAATTACGCTCGTCAAGTGCTGCACCCGTAAGCAGTGGCAGCGTTCGATACTAGGTGTTTATACCACCACTCCGCGCGCGATAACGGCAGTACCGCACCATAGTCAAAACGGGTTTTCTATCGCAGCCGAACGTCCGTACATAGTTTATAAATAACCAGATAAGAAAATGATTATTATATTTGTGACAAATATTATTTAATTTGGTTCGATTTTATATTTTGTATGCGTATCCGAATTGTATGCAAATAAAAACTATACATTTATTCTTCAAGTAATACTGCTTATTGAAGCGGTTTACAATAAAAATACCTATTATAAAAATTGTAGAGGAGAACTTTTTTAACAATCGTAGGGAATCCGATATTTCATATCGTATTCTAATTGTCCAATATCACATGGTAAATGAACACGGTTTTTAACTATTTATCGTTCCGGCAGCGTCATCGATGCCACAAAAAAAAAAAATTTAGAATATAAATGTATAATAAAAATTGATTATTAACCATAAACTTACAGAAGGTTGAATTAACTTAACTAAAGTTACCTAACTCAAGTTATTTTTTCATTAACTTGTCCACATTTGCATCCTTATAGGTTTCAATTTTCACCGCCTCAAGATCAAGGCTCACATCATGTTACGTCCAGACGGCTCAATTATTGTCTGTAAATGGTGTCATTCATTAATTCCTGATTTGTTTCTAATTGTCAACTTTTATCTGCTAAAAGCAACATTTAAGGTTAGTAAATTTATACACATGTATCATGTACAAATGTATAATCCGAGTGCCTAAAACAATTTTAAATATAATAATATATTATAGTAATAGACAAGAGGTATAAGATATTTATTCTGTAAACGTCATAATAAATAATAATATTCATATAAACGTATTGTAGTATAGATACATTATTACATTAGTATAGCTGTATATCGTTATAATTATGTTGCGCCATTGTAGTTGCAGGTTTCCATTAAGAAAACTCATATGGGATTAATTATGTCCCTATAATTATATAATTAAACAATTCCAATCAACAAATTTTATTTCACCGTATAAAATATATGGGTATGTTTTTATCTCATTTTTGTTAAGTAATGTTGATCTAGTCGTAAAACATATTAAATTCAAAAAGTACAAACTTTTTTTAAATACTTTAAGAGTATTTTGTACTTGTTGAAATCTAAATATTTTTTTAATAAGTTAATACTTTTCAAAACAATGAGTCTTATTTCAAATAATTACTTAGGACATTTTAAAAAATCATAAAAATAAACTAGGAACAAGATTTTAGTAAATATTTTTACAAACAAAATTCTTCTAAAAACCAGATTTACACATTGGATATTTTTAATTAAACAAAAAAATAATACAAATATATTTTTTTATATAATACGTATAGCACAGGAGTTAATAAATTATATACTTAAATAAAAAATATATTGATTAGTACTAGAGTTATTCCATTTGGCATGTCTTCCGGTTGGCGGTTACACCCTGTGCCAGAGTGGCCTATATACATATTATAGTATACTGTATAACTATATGGCTATACATAAACTTATGTTTTATCAGTAGTGAAAAAAACAATTTTTATTAATTTTATTGTTTTTCAGAAAAACGTTCTGAGTATCGACATGTGGTTGGTCCTTCATGGATTACATTTGCTGTATATGTTGAGTGTTGATGTATTTACTAATTATTATGCTTATACAATGATGTATACTTGTAAGTATAGAATAATAATTAAAATATTGTTAACAAGATCGTTGCATAATATATTATTTTCAATCGGTTTCAGGTATTTATTGTATTTACCTATTATTGGTGATATCGTTTCGGATGGAACAACGTAACAACAGTATTTTTCATAAAATAATAAATTACTTATACCAAAAATTCGAATACCTCAGAATGAAATAAATATAGTATGTAATAGAAATAAGAATATAATTATTAGAATGATCCTTAGATACCTTTTTCTATAGCCTATAGGTATTAATGTATTATTTATATTTAACAAATTAATTTCATAATGTTCAATATTTTCGTTTATTGTAAATAAAATTATTACAATATTTGTATGTGCAATATACCAATGTGTGATCTAGATAGGTATCTAAGTGTCGTAGTAATCTACGTCCTACGAAAATCTGATAAATCACTTTGTTGGTTAGCTTTAAAAATATATATGATCTATGTGACTTTGTTTTTGACTTTTATTCCTTTAAAATCAAATATCATATTCATGTTGAAGTTGGACTTCAAAATACCTATTTGAGTACTTCAGGAAAATTTCCCTCAACAGTCACCACTATAATACAAATACAAACACCACAGTCCACAGTACCTATTATACCTGTATGCACGTTGTAGATATATGTCTTGGTGATTAAAATATTTTTCATATGACATATAAGTCACCTAAAATATTAAAGTTTAAATTGTTAGCATGGAAATCGTACCGATAAAACTAGCAAGGTGGGTAGTTTAAAGATAACAAATTGCACAATTTACACTTTGGCGAGTGAATAAGACGTCAATTGACGTTTTATCTTATAATGCCCTGTAGAGTAAAGACGCCTATTTACGTTTTTCAGATTTCCGTTGTTTCTGTCGTTGACGATGTTTTAAGAAATTTATGTAGGTATTATCAATATGTACAAGATAATAAAGTATGTGCCTCTATCTATTGGCTACCTAATAAAAAAATATTGAACACAAAAATCTAAGACGTCAAATGACGTCTTTACTTTAAGCAAAATACCAATATTTTTATAAAAATAATTCACTCTCTGAGTAATCCATACAAAATAATATTATCTCTTCAAAGGGTAAAGTATAACTATTTTCAATAACCCTACACAACAACTTATATTGATCACGAGTCACCGAGACGTGATATAGGGGGACGGTAGATTCGATCGCCCCTGCCTGGCTGTATTGTAGTAACTAAAAATTATTTAAAAAAAATTAAATTGTGATTATAAATTTACGTTAATCCCCCGCTCCCTCATAAAATAAAAAAATATACAATATGTACTTTGATAGTCAGTACTTAATCTATAATTAATTGTAGGGATACCAGATTTCAAAATAAAAAATACGGGACAAAACTATAAACAATTAAATTTTGGTTGGGTGGGGGAAGAGGGGTGAAACGTTGGCCGTTGGGTACCTACCATCCCAATATGTTAGAGCCTGATAAGTTTTATACAGTTTATTTTGTGAAAAAATGCTTTTTAAGAAACCATATAAAAATATGCCACAAAACATTTCACAATGTAAGAAAAAATAACTAGTTGAATAAAAATAATAAAATAATTTTCAACAATTAATAATATTCATTATTCAAATAATAAATTCTTATTATTCATTTAAATAAACATACAAATTTTATTTTCATAACAATATTAATAATACAATTAGAATTGTATAGACTTATACAGATAATTTAAAGATTAAAATTATCACAAATATTTATTTGGTAAATGATTTAGTTATAGTTAAGACTCAAGAGTTAAGGAACTTTCTTAACATATTAGTAATAAATAACAATATGCTTAGGAAAACAATTAAAATATAATTTTAAAACTTAACGGTAGGCCTATACCTCAGTCTTTAAAACTTGAAAACTATTAAACAAAAAAATTATAAATACATTGGATATTGATGTTAGGAACCAGATTCCAAATTGTTTACCGAACGGTAAGTGATAGGAAAGCATAAACCGGAAAAATTGATGTTAATATGTTATCAGTCAATCAGTGGTTAAAAATATTTTTGTCTTGACATTTGAAAACACACTTTGAATATAATATATACAAATATTAAACAATAATGTATTCTATTTTTACGGGACATACGGGACGAGAATTTCATAAGACGGGACATTTTTACGATATTGGATCTGTTACGGGGACACCGGGACACTGTCATGAATTACGGGATGTTCCTGTATAATACGGGACGTATGGCGTCCCTAATTAATTGTATTATGATGACGTGTTACTTCCAGTTACCGTTAATTAATTTAATGTAGGTGAGTACATGGTTCAACGATCGTTAGTTACGTAACACCTCATATCTCTTTCGCTACATGAAAAACTGTAGAACGATCGCTGAGAACCGGGTCTAAGAATTTATAAGTGTGTGTGAGAGGAAGCAGGCATAAAACCATTGGGTCAGATCGGCGCAGGGTCAAGAATTCTCTGCCGAGTTGAATGATATACGTCAGAACACCGCTTTAAAATCTGCCAGTACATTAAAAAGGATAAATCCATTTCTAGATTCAGCCAGTCTTCTTCGAGATGGTGGTCGCTTGAGTCGGTCTGATCTACCATATGACCATGAACACCTTATCATACTACCAGAGGTGCATCATATAACACTGTTGATTGTAAGGCGCGAGCATATCCTCAACCTACACCCTGGTTTAAACGTTTACGTTATTGGATCATACATGAACGTTGCTCTTCCACTATGATTTGATTTACCGCAGGTTGGATACAACTTAAGACTAAATATTCTAACAGTTTACCTATGTGTGTATGTGTACAGATTTGACATACGTAAAATAACCAGTACTTGTACGCGAGGGGGAGAAGTCTTAATTTCTGTTCGTAATGATCTATTTTCCAGTATTTTGCCTGTGACTAGTTCTGCTGTTGAACAACTATTTATACGTTTGACCTCACGAAGTCCCGTCACTTTATTTTCTCTGCTGCATTCTTCCCTCCCTCTCCCCCTCTTCCATTGATGTTTGGAAATAAACTTATAGTATTATTAGACTGACATTCTGAGTTTTTATCTTTATCAACAATGCATTGTTACTAAACCAAAAAGTAATGGGTGATGACAAATAGAAAAAAAAACACGCACATCATTGTAAGATCAACACATTATCATAGCTCTAAATCGAATTTGGTTAAAAACCAACGAAATATTAAAGTATAAATTACTTAAAATATATATTTTTTATACATATCTTACATTTTCATCATTTTAATGTCCGGTGAAACCTTAACATATTGTCTTAACGAAGCAAGCATACACGATACACCTCATTGGTTGTGCAAACGTATTTATTTTTAAATCTCTCTCCAAGGGTTTTCCAATAAGATTTAATGCTGTGGCTCGTGTCTCAAAATCTTTATATTTTTTTTTCCAACTTTTTATAATAGGTCAATTCACTCTAGTATCAAAACTAACAGCACACTATTGAAACTATTGAATAACAATTTGCTATGTCGTGCGTGTGAA
Source organism: Macrosiphum rosae (assembly GCA_016617965.1). NCBI lineage: Eukaryota > Metazoa > Arthropoda > Insecta > Hemiptera > Aphididae > Macrosiphum > Macrosiphum rosae. The sequence goes on along the minus strand of WHPZ01587674.1, from coordinate 6,037 downwards.
ATTTTTCGTGATTTAAAATTGAGAACAATTTTATTTTATAATTATTATTTATTAAGTACTTAATAATAATTTACCTACCTACTTTAATAATTTTTTTTTTTTTACCGTATTGAACGCGTTAAAAAAATATACTTTGGAGATAAAGATGGTTCCCCAAAATTAATGGGCCCCGTGACGGTGCCACCCTTGCCCCCCCCATTTAATCCGGGCTTGAATACTGAGTATTTACACAATATTCTATACGAACGGTAACATTGTTTATAGTACGGTATTTTGTCATATTTTTTTCCCGATGACTAGATAGTTAACAATAACATTGTCAACGCTGATGGAATTATGACGGCTACCGTGATTTTGAATTTAATTTAAATGTCCATTAAAAAGTTCACACTTTTTCATTTATAAGTTATAACTAAATTTCTAAGCGAACGATTTTGATGATTTTTACAAAAGCACGTTCTACACAATATTTCTGATGTTTTCGAGTTTACTCTTTATACTAGGAGTTAATTGATGCATTAGAAAATTAGTTATGTCGTATAACAAAATATTTACCTGTATTTTACACAGTTTAAACTTTAAATAGGCAACTCCTGCTTCGATATACTATACTATTATTACACCATCGTGCAGCTATTTTTATTTTTTACTTAGCTTGTCACCGACCACCGTTCTTCATCCCCCCACCAGTGACACCACGGGTGGGACGGCGATCACGGCATCGCTGCACCCAAGAGGAGAACGAGACTACAAGGGCGGCGGACTCCAGTCAGCTCCGGAAAACAACGATCAACATCCATAACCTGTATAAAAATTGGTAATGTCATGTAAAAGAGGGGGGTAAGTCGGGGTATTGTCCCGTCTACCCCCTCACGTATGTATAATATTATCTGGTAGTAGTACTGATTCTAATTCACTAGATCATTCAGGAAGTAGATGTACATCCAATTCGCACTACAAATCTGGCAGTAAATCTTCTACACCTAGGTAAGTATAGATTTTTATGGTTCACAAATTCAGGGTATATAAGATGAATCATGTATTTATTATGTTTACCCTATATATTATTTTATATTATATTCGAATTAAATTTTTTTTATAATTATTATTAATTTTGTAGAAAATCAATACAACTATATCAGTGTACTTTTGTTTTAAGTCAAGTCTTTCAATCTATTTATAAATACCTTTATCAATTATAAGTGTTAATAAAAACTGGTGCCTGGAGTAACTTCGCGTGGATGAAGTGAAACATAATACAGTACTACAATATTATTATAGTACAGTAATATAGTAATAATAATAATAATAATAACCATAATAATAATACCCAGTGGTGTAATTTGATC
>WHPZ01587671.1:0-23377 GCA_016617965.1 Macrosiphum rosae | reverse complement strand
ATATTTTTATTTGATTTACAATCTATATTTTATACAATTAACAATTAATTATTAATTTAATTATAATATATAATATATAATTATATTTTGTTATAGGTATATGGTAATTACTAATTAGGTCATTAGGAGTAGAGTATACATGTGTTCACATTTCTATTTCTGAGATTTTTTTCCGTGATTCACTTGTATTATAATATATACAACATCTAATAATGTCGATTGGCTACAATATAATATTCCTTTATTACAGCAACGAGCCTTATAATGTTACCCCGAGGAAGGTTTAACTGTTATAGTTAATGTTATTATAATATGCCTACCTATCTGAAACATTACACTGAATAAGGGATATTTTGGGTATTCTCACTTAAGTATTAAATGTTTAATATTATATATCAAAATATGGTTATGATTTGTAAGTATAACGGTTATTCCACTTAGGGCTGTTTGAAAAAAAACGCATCTAAATATTAATAAGCATTATAATACGATAAGGATCTTTGTTGTGTTTTTATCATATTTTTTAAGGTATATCGGTAGTACTTAGTATACTAATTATTATTAACACTGTAATTAATTAATTGCACAATTTTAATAGGTACTATATTCATATTTCATCTAATACATAACTTACTTAATAATATTATAATGTTATTTACATAATACACTATAGCTGACGCTGACTCAGTGCACTTTGTTGCCCGTTAAAAATGCCAACTCTATAAACTTTTAGAATTATTTAATTTTAAAATTCTTTTGTATCAATAGTTATTGCATTAAAAATTTAAGCTGTAACCAATAGCAACCATTTATAAACAAAGATTTCAATCGTAAACTCAAAACCCTTTCTTAATTAATGTTCAATAAAAAAAAACTTAAAGGCAACTTATCGTGATGATATATGTATAACTATCCTATATTTTAGGTTGGACCAAATCACGCACATTGACCATAATCTTATCGAAACCTGTCGAATAGTTTGCATTGCACTTAACTCGTTGTATGTGTTATTTTTATATATTAAAATATCTTATTACTTTCTGGTGCTGAATTTTTTTGAGGAAAATTAACAGTCTCAAAAATAATTATTACATTTTCTAACAAATTTAAAAACAGAACGTTTCAGATATTTAGTTCTATATTTTTACTGTACAAAATTAGTATTCGAATCGAAATGATGTTATAATGTTTTAGTTTGAAACACAAAGTGCTGTAACAACGTTTTACGTTTCTAAATAGTGCGTGTTGTACAAAACTCTAAGCTTCTTATCCTAATAATCTCGTTGGGTAATTTCAATTCGTGAACATTCGAATTCCCCCCCGAGGCAGATGGCACACCTCGAACATGTTCCAACCCAAATATTCAGCCGAATGACAATATAATAACGGTTTACCATTTATCATTTCTACGTTACAACCAGTTATAATATTGGAGTTTGATCGTTAAATTTCCTTATAGCCTTCTGTATACGGCCGGTATGCCTATTATCAGTTATAATAGGATGAAGAACCTATATTTAAATAATTTCAACGAATAAACACCAGATATTTTTTTTAGATCATAGATGATTGAAGTGTGTGTCGACTAATATAATAGTACTATGTAAGTGTACTAGAATAACGTAAGTCTTTACAATAAATGAAAATGGTATAATTATACACAGAAAATAAATAAAGCTTGAACCAAATCTCCCAGGGAAAACTTTTTGATATAACAACTTTACTGTAACAAGTTTAATTTTACCGGCTAAAAATTGAAAAACAATTTCTTGCATTAACGTAAAAACCCGTCTGCTTGAATCGCTCTATTTCTCAGTTTCGTGTACCGGTAATCGATTCGAGTTTAATAGGATTTGTTTTTTTTTTCATCCCTCGAACTATGATCCGTTACAGTGTGGCAGTGTGTTTACATTGTGTGACATCGAAACGTTAAGTGAAAATTCGTTATGAAGTCATAAAAAAATCACGTGATCGTGTATCCACCGACGGCCCCCGATGTCCAACATGTCGTACGTAATGCGACTGTGATCCGACTTTTTACTTCTTACAGCACTTTGAAATGTTTTTATTGCTACTGTGGAATGACTAATTTTCGGTCGTCTCCGCACATTTTAATTCTCATCAGACTTCGGCCGTCGTGTTCATCGACCCGTCCTCAAGATTAGACGCTATTCTTGAAAGCCGTTATGTTATATCGCTGTTAACGATTTAGGTACCGACGTCTTAGTTTGTTATTTATTAATACTATTTATAATCATAACAATTACAACGGTTAAATTTACCCTGGCTTACAAATACGAATTTAATTTACTACCTACTTCCCTATTCAACAGCCCCGATGTACCTACTACATTTCTATTTGATTATGTCGGGTTGTATAAGCAATATTGTTATTATTATTTCAATTATATTAATTAATTCTACACTTATAATAATGAATCAAATATAAAATAACTCGATTTCACTTACCCGCTCGTTTTGTAATACAGTCGTGGCAATATTTTTTTGTAGTTTGCACAAATTGCATTCGGAACGGGATGCAACCTAACGATTTTTTACCATAGGTACCCACGCATTTTTCAGTAAAAACATTGTGTTGAAGTCGTCGTCGTCCATCATTGCTGCAGCGGGTGGACGACGGCTGCGGACCATATTATTGTGACCATTGAAATTGTTCGAACCCGTCAGTGGAATGTGGAATTTTCCCCGATCGTTTTCAATATCGGTTATATCGTTAAGTGTCGTACGCAATATAATAGTGTTTAACCGTTGGTTGTCAATGTGAAAAATTTAATTAAAACTGTGAGGGTAGGTATAGGTACGTTGCATTATTCTTCGCGGAAGGTCGAACTATATTATAAGACGTTGATACTGTCTATCATCCACGTCGTATAATTATAATAATGATAATACCTAATAATATATTATATCATGCGGTAATGATGTGACTTAATTGTACGCGTGAATAATAATTAGTGTGCCAGGTATTCACGCAACAATGTAATATATTATGATACTCATAAGCCACACGTATCGGCGATGGGGTCGTCTCGGACGAGAATTGATTTTTCGTTTTTATATAATTCACGAGTCTCGGTGGTATATCGGTGTGCAGTGTAATAATATTGTGTACGCGATAGAGAATTGCGTTTAGTGTGTATATATATATATATATATTTCGTAGACGTATTACACTTTATGGAACTTGAAAAACAATCTATACCTACAACCTTTTTTTTTTAACTTTAATTTAGTCCGTGAGATATTTTTTTTTTACAACAAGTGCAAGTGCTGTGGACGATGCCGATTCGATTGTCGGTGGCTGAAGAATCCTTCTATCGAAGGCCCTAGTATGGCGTGTGTCGTCCTTACAACTAAATACGTTTTCATCTCGAGCAGTAAACGCGGCCCGTGGAAAATAATGACTTTACAAGGTACAGCAGCCATGTTATTCTGCAGTAGGCGAGTGAGAAAAAACCAACATAATAATTAGCATTGTAGGGGAAATTCTGACGGCCGTTTCAGTGTTCAGAGATCTTATACTTTGAGGTTCGATTGAATATATGATGGCTTATTTACATTCAACGTCATCCTGATGTACCATTTCGAAAACAGACCTACTGTCTTATTTCAAAGGAGAAACACACAGTGGCGTCATTTGGGGGGGGGGTGGCAAGGTGGTCATTCCCCCCTTGTCATTAGCGGGCCGCTGTCGGGCCGGGTATGGGCTAGTTTTGGGCCTTCATATAGTAGCTAATATATTTAAGTATCCCTCTACGTATGTATTAATTATTTAGTTATTGTCATCTCTAAAAAAAAAATGGGTTACTTATGGTTATGATAGTCGCCTTTGATACTAACTAGTAAGTATAAAATTATGTAAGAAGGCAATTTGTATTGAGATAAAAATGCAATTTTAATGTAATTGTTAGCGAGTGGCTTTTTTTTTTTTCAGTTTTATTTTGGGCCGACCAACAATTTTGCCCCCTCCCTCTTTCAAAAACTGAAATGATGCCACTGGAAACACGGCACATCGTTATTGTTTTATATATACCAATACCGTATATACGAGTATCGGGCTTGACCCATATGTACGATCTATGGTGTGATCGTTTTAAAAATACATCCTGGCATACTCGTATATAATAGACTTGAACTGAATATATTTAAGCGAAATATTGGGCGAACCGTGAATGTCGGCCGAACAGAAGAATGTGTACAGTATAATTCTACACCGGTGTTTCGTCCATCCTCGCACAGCAAGCACGTCGTGTAGTGGTTGAAAAATCGTGATCGAATTTCGCACACAATCTATTTTTATCAGTTCTCGCGACAATCCTAGAGGGCGTGGAAAAAGAGTTGAAAAAAAAAAAAACTAAAACGATACGAAAACCTCCCTCAAACTGTACTCACACGCACACTATAATGTAATGCATCATGTAGTCTTATTGGGAGAGTCGACGATCACGTAGTCATGTCGTCCTCGTCTACGAGACATTACACATAATCGGTGCACCGGGTCACGTTTGTCGTAGGTAGAGTTTTTCGTCTCCGTGCACGTATAAGCGACGTCTCGAGTTTACCGGGAGGACAAGCATAAACATACAAGCACCTATACTCGGGTAGATAACAGCTATATAGCTGACTATATACATTTTATTTTATTTTTATACCACACCGCCAAAGACAAGAGTAGGGATCACTCGCTCATTTGACTGCCCACCTAGCCGTACCCAACTTAATTTAAATAAATTCAAGATAGCAAAGCGACCGCCAAAAAACGCTGGAGATGCGGGCGGCGTCTTCGCGTGTATTAATAATATTTCAAGAGGACGCTATACACCCGCATGCAGTGGCTCTGTCTCTGTCTTACACGTAGGGAGTAACATGTAGCAAATATACGTACCGGATTCTTACTACGGGTTATGTGTAACATAGTTGATATTGGAGACGATTCGCATATTACCGAATTTGTAGAGGGTAATATAAACTGGGCCCGAGCAGAGATTTTTTCATATTTATATTATAATATTAGTTAAAAGTATACCGACTTAAATAAAAGTGAGTTACCCGCTTGGCCCACTTACTAAACATAATATAACACAATTCAAATTTATATAGTTCATTTTAAAATAAATAAATTATGAAAAAACTCTGCTCGGCCTAGTTCATACTCTGCTCGACAAAATATAATATAGCAATATGTAAATTTTCTCTAATGTATTAACCGTAGAATAAACTGTAGTAAGAATCCGGTACGCAGGTTTTCAGCTATGTTACGACTAGGTACGTAAGAAAGATTTCCAACACTTGTGGCAGTGGCGTCCTCTTGAACTATCAGATACCTTTACCGGCAACGACGTCGTCAGGTGGAAAATCCTTTAAGGACACGGAAGCGTCTACATTCAGTGGCCGACTCCAATCATGACAGTTGAAACTAGACAACAAGAATTAACAAAACAATTCAAATTAAAAAGAATTTCTGTGTGAAATCATTAGGTACTATTATGTTAAATAACCTGTCTCGGCATCTACGAGTTTTTATTATGTCAAATAAAGGTGTCTTATAACGATCGTTTAAGAAAACGTTACAGCCATATCATTAATATTAGATATTTCGAGCTCGCATTATTTAGATCTATTTTCATATTTCGTACGATACGCTACCCTCAATATTGTCTTTGCTAGTTTACGAATCGGTTTAGTATCCGCCCCTTTGAGGGGTTCCTAGCCTAAGATTTTGGAATGAATAACTTTTAGATCTCATCGAAATCCTTCGTTTTTAATCGTTTTCAGTAAAGTTTTGATTAGCTTCAGTGAATAATCGGATATTTATGAAAAAAAAAACGTATACCTTTAACGTGTACCTATTTATAGTACATTATAATTTTAAATACAAATGCGATAGGTCTGTATATGATATTATGTAATAAGTAATAACGTATGAAACCATTGTGTATTATATTAAATTAGTAAATTGTAAGGAATCACCTTACGTTGCGTTTTCGTGTATTTTATTATAACAAATTGAATTTTTGTTGTCCGGCGCGTCGTACATGCAATTTCGGTACATTGAATTTCAATCGATATCCTCCGCGTTTTTATCGCTAAAAGAATTTAATATGAGTGTATTCCGTTAGGATGAATTTTTTTGGAGGGTGTGGGCTGATAAATTTGTCATCTCGCCATAAAAAAAAGTTTTGTACCGAAGGTGAAATAAAACCACTCGTCGTATAACCCAAACACTCAATCTATGACCGTGCGCATTCTTTAATATACAAATATCCATAAAAACACTGACTCGCGATCATAGTAGATTCTGTTCCGAACTTCCTATTAATCGCGGTTTATGCTTCGACGAGTGGCTGTATCTCGTTCCGAGATAATTATCGTGATGGAAATACGGAGCAAAGTTTTTCTACCCTCGTCGGAGACTGCGTAAATGTCGGTATCGTGTCCTCTAAGTTTTTAAGGATTTTCCAAGACAATTTCCGGGGGATGACGGTATGACATACGCTCTGCCTGCGCAATGCAAACGAAATTTGCATAGCAAGAGAGGGTGAATCGAAAATCAGCTATACCTCTCTTGCTGTCAATATACGGTTATCGTCGAATGTTTACTGTTTGCTAACCGATATTACATTATGTATAATATAGTTTGAAAAGTAAACATTTAGTAGTTATATTAGTCTATAATTAGGTAGTAGTTATTGCAACGCGCGTGTTATTATTGTAAATTACATTTTACTATGAGACATAGCAGGCATCACTCGATATTTTTCCTCTACAAGGAAAATCTATGAATCGTATATATGTTTTTGTTAATAAACAACCACGATAACGAAAACGGCTATTTTTCAACATCGGTTCGAAAAATAATATAATATCTGTACCCAGCCCCAAAACATATATTTTATGATAAAAAAAAAAAATGGCATACTGATAAGAACAATATATAATATGCCACGGTCACACAGCATTTATTTCACTCACAACAGGGATATTCTGTCAACTGTATATTATTATCTGTGACACTCCGGGGGTCCGATTTCTTTATTTTTACCCCCGTGTTTTAATCGTCGTAGAGTCACGTGATAATCATCGCGTCCCATTGTACAATAATTTCCGTGCGCATTGACGGGAATGAAAAAGCGGATTGTCTGCAGGCCCCCAAACACTGAACGTATTATTATCCTTTTAAAGTCCGTATAGTCGATAAAATCCCCTTGTCTGACTTTATCCGGTACATTCACAAGACCTGCAGCATCCGTAAGTCGTATAACCCGCGTGTATGGAACACTCGTTTGTTTCGCCTGGTTGGTATATAAACTAATTGCTCCCCTTGTTTCCCGGGCCCCTTGGTTTCTTAACAACTCTCTATAATCTCTCTTGCCGTCCTCGGCGTACTTTATAATATCATGTTTTCCACGGCATTTTAGATTGGGTTACGGCCGCTTACCTGCCGACACCTTTTATCCAGTGCTTAGTAATAACTCGTCCCTTTTACAATCGCATTGTCGTCAAACCTCTGAAATTTGCGATTTATGACACGTACTTTTCCGTTATCCGCGCCGTTGTCCCAATCTAAAAACTAAACGCCCGCCATCGTATTACATACTCGTAATATTATATTATGTTAGCTACATCAATTAAAATTAGGTAATGTACAATCAGCTGTAATCATTTACCTACCCCCTAAGTGTTAAAAAAAAAGGTGATCTGCTGTACAGTAGCTGGTTACAAGTGGGTCAATGTATAATGGATTGTGTTAAACTTGAATTCAATGATATTCTATCATTGTATAAGAAAAACAATTACGATATGTCAGATTAGGTATAAGACATATTATATACTTATCCATGGTATTAAAAAAAATTGACCTATAATAAATTCCAAATTAATCATATCACAATATCCAATAAGTACTTATAAGTTATAACGCGTTATACATTAACAACAAACCTTGATACTATCATAGTAAATATATAATAGTGTACCTATTTTAAAAGTTTCAACTAAAACAGTTATTCTAGGTTTTATTTTATGTAATTTCGTTCAAATTTGAACTTAAAATTACTATAAAAATAAACTGTCCTTATGTATTTCTTAGATTTTTTGGTAACAGAATAAACTACCTACGTGGAATCTTGTTTTAAATTTTCAATCCTTAGTTATAAAAGTTGAACATTTTATACATTTTTAACTACAAAATAATTATTCAATTTTAAATTTTTATAAATTTTGTCAAAATTCGATCTTTAAATGCTTATAAAAAAAATTGTGCTTATGTATTTTTAATATTTTTTAAATTTTTACACTTTTTGGCCCAACAGATAAAACTATATTGATATTTATAGAAAAAAAAACTAAAAAAATTGAAAACTGAAAATGTCTGTAAACAGCTCAAAAAGAGTCAACATATTTTAAAAATTATATGGTGTATAGGAAATGCTAATATAAACATTCAGTAAAATTTTCATGTATCCACAGTTATTCTTTTTTGAATTACAACAAAATAAGGAAATTACTACACGAGAAATCGAGTGAATACCCAATGTTGTAAACATTTGAATTTAAAACGGTCATAAAAATTTTAATTAGACTTTCTTAGGTATACACATTTTTTCGTCTTATAAGAAATCTTGTATTACATTTTAAAATCTAAGATTTAAAAAGAAAAATTTTTACGAATTCTTAACTCGAAATAATTTTGTTAATTTTCGTGATTTTTCCATATTTTCTAAATTTTTGAACTTTAAATGCTTATAAAAAAAACTGTGACAAAGGGTTTTTAATATTTTTCATCTGCCTTTGAAACAATATACTAGGAGCCTTCTATTAAATTTTCAAGCTTTCGAAACCAACAAATAAAATTGTAATGATATTTTTAGAAAAAACTAAAAAAAAAATGGAAAATAAAAATATTCCTTAACTGTTCAAACCAAATCATAATATTTTGAAAATTTTATCGTGTATAGTAAATGTTAATATAAACATTCAGTCAAAATTTCATGTATATACGGTCATTTGTTTAAGAGTTGCACCAAAAACCATAATTGATTTGTTCGCAAACAGATTTTGTGTAAAAATTCCCGTTTTTCCTTAATTTTTCTTTTGTTTTTCACGGAGCTTTTGAAAACTACTGGAAAAATTATACTTTTGACAGACATAAAAATAAAAATAATAATAAAAAAAAAACACACATCATTGTAAAATCAATACATTCATCGTTCCACTCAGAATCTAAAATACATTTTTTAATGAACTCTTAATTATTTTAAATATATCACAATATTTTTCACAACATTTAGATTAGAGTTTCATTTATTTTATGTTCACTAATTGCTTTTAATTTGTTCAATATATTATGATCAAAATACACGTGTTAGAGAAATTTATAATGCACTTTAATTAAAATAAAATAAAAAATACTGAAAGTAAGCAGCCGGGGTTGTTAAAAAAATATAAATTATTAACTTAAAATAACACAACTTCCAGTCGACAGAAGTATTACAAATTCAGATTTGTGACATATTATTGTAAAGTTCAGCCTACAAGAATTGCACTCGTGAATGATACATTTTGCATATTATAAGACTATTTTATAATAATATGTAAGTCAATATAGTAATAAAATCTGTTAGTTGGTATATTTTCATGAATCCATAAAATAATGTCGACAATTTTACAAATTACTGAATGGTATAGAGTACCGGATGCATTTTATGCCACCGTATGAGAGATTAAGTTAAGTTAAACAAAAGAAAAATATAATATGTGCAGGATTTCGATAACATTTAAAAACAAAAATATATCTATTTCGAGAAATGTTTAATTTTTGAGCGACGCGATAAATGGCATTGATGTTAAAAAATTATGTGATCATTTTGTTGTAAGTTATCAGTTATCAGTTTATCACCTCTTGGAACAGTTAAATCGCTTCAATAGTGGCTCCTGGTAGCAAAATGAATCTATAATTAATACTTTAGAAGACCAAAATAATCAGGAAAAAACGGCAAAACTAATTACAGTCATTATAGTATTAATCAGAAATGGGATTGAAACACACGTTTTAGACAATTAAATAGAATTTAAATGTTGTGACTATATTGTAATTCAAAAAATAATAATCATAAGGATTTGAAATTTTCTGTTACCTAAAAAGTTTAAAATTATATTTTTTAATATTTTAACATTAATTATTCATAAGTCAAAAAACTTGAAATTTAATACAAGATTTCTAGTAAATTATCCTTATAGATTATAGGGCTCGGATTTCAATGAATTTGCATCTTTTTTTTGGAATGTCTCAGTGTCTCACACGATGCTTTCCGGGCTACAATAATTGTGTTATAACTTATAAGACTTCATGTTGTCCATGTTGTAACCACAAAATGATTTTGGGGCATTTTTTAAGTTTTTAATTGCATTTTTTTATTTTTTGAACATTTTTACCTATTTCTATAGTATTATGACTAAAAAAAATTACTTAGGTAATTTGAAATATAAACATAGTATTAGGTAATATAAATCATTTTCAACACACAATCACCTCATGGCTAAGAAATGTGAATCATGTGGTGTGGAGTTCACTGTCAAACACATACTAACTGAGTGTTTTAAGTACGTAGACTCAAGATTCAAACGCCACATACCATATTAATTAAGTGAAGCCTTACAACCTGATCTCCAATCAAATAACAACACCATCAACTTCTTAAAGGAAGTCAAATTATAAAACCTAATTTAAGCCTAAATTAAAATGTAAACAATACTTAAAACAAAATTATATTAATCAGTAATAATGGCCTATAGTAATTAATGTTTTTATGTACTCACAATAAAAAAAAATAATTTTCATTTTGTACTATAATATAACATCAGGTTATCTTCAGGTCAAATTGAAACTGTACAGCACAATATAAATGTAATTTATCAAATTTATTTTTATACTAATATTTTTATATTTATAAACGTACTTCCACAATTTTACATGTTAAATACATTTTTGATATTTTCAGGGCAATTTTAGAGTATTTAGGTCATAAATATATTTTATGAAAGGGTATTTTTGTGATATTTTTAGGGGATTTAAATCCAAGCCCTAGATATAGCATTTTAAAAATATCGAAAATACAGAGGCCCAATTTTTTCTATATACGTTGAAAGTTCTAATTTCGAACGAAAATGAATGGTTAAACGAAAAATAACATTTTTTTCCTCCAATGATTTTTCTTAGTATGGTATAATTCCAAAAATATATAGACTTCCTAATTATGTGCTATTTTACCACGAATCTATATTCACGCTCTTCTATAATATAGTGCCTACGGAGGTATTACTTATTATAAGTTAATAACACTGTCGTTCACCAGTTGTTCTCCCTAATTCCTAATTCCTAATTTCTCTCTAATTCCCTGAAGCTTGAGGTCTTCTCTGACTCGGTCAGTCCATCGCTGTCTTGGTCTCCCAATCGGTCGTTTTTTGTTTGGTTTCCACATTGTGACATCATGTACTGTTTGGCTCTCCGCTCTCCATATATGCCAGGCCCAGCTTATTCGTCTGCTTTTAAGAATGCCCACTATGTTTGGTTCATTGGATATTGCCCTCAGTTCTGCATTAGTTCTTCGTTCATATATATTTTCCTCGTTTCTTTCGGGCCCATAGGTTCTACGCAGTATTTTTCTTTCAAATGGTAGTAATCTTTTCTCGTCCGACTTTGTTGACGCCCACCCTCCACTGGCATACAAGACTTCAGGTCTAATGAGTACTTTAAATAGTCTTATTTTTGTATTTTTGAATATTAATCTTGATTTAAACACTCGTACAAGCGCAAAATACCTCTTATTTCCTGCAGTTATTCTCGTTTTAATTTCTTCATGGCTGTTTGATTGTTGGTTAACATCTACTCCCAGGTATTTCAAGTTTGATACCCTTTCGAAGGTAAATCCTCCTACTACTAACGAATTTTGCACTTGTTCTCTACGTGATACTATTAAATATTTCGTTTTATCCTCATTAACTTATAGTCGAATCTCTTTTCTCTTACTTATTAGTTTTTCTGCCGGCCGTTTTAAGTCTTCTTCAGTTTCTCCTATAATTATTATGTCATCAGCATACGCAGCTAGTGTAATTTGAGTCCTTCTTCTATTCTTAGACCAGTGACATCATCAAGTACTTCTCTCACTACTGACTCTAGGGCTATGTTAAATAATGTAGCGGACAACACATCTCCCTGTCTAATACCTGTTTCAATTGAGAAATCTTCAGATAGTTCTCCGTTGAACATAACTTTACTCTTGGACTTTTGCACACATTCCTTTACCAATCTCACCAATTTTGTAGGGATTCTGAGTTGGGTCATTGCTTTCCATAACCTATATCGATTTACGGAGTCATATGCCCGTTTGAAATCAACAAATAGTAGGTGCACATCTATGGCAATTATGTATTATTTGATATTATAATACGTGATTTAATAAAAATAAGTTCAAATACCGTAGTATACTTCTTTTTTTTTTTTTTTTTTTATTTATTTAAGCATATTTACAATCTATACAGTTTGTACAATAAGTAAATTTGATAACAGTGAATAGTAATGATTGAATGTCTTGAATATCTTGAGGGGGAAAACCGTCCATCAACAGTACCTCCTATTTAATTTGATGGGTTCATATCATATTGAGACCGTTAGGCAAGAGCGTCTCTTGGCCATTTTCTTTTTAACCTCCTCGGAGGATTGTTGGGGATAGTTATAGAGGACATGCGGGAAATTAGAGGGTTTTGGTTCGAGTGCAGTTTGGAGTGAAACTTTTTGTAATGATGAGTTGCTATATCGTTGACTGTTGGGATTTGGAGATCTTTATGTAATGCGTCGTTGGTCATATACCATGGGGACAGACATTTTAAATTCAAATTTGGACATTACAAAATAAAAAACCTAGAATAACCATTTTAGTTATTTTATTGTGATTGTATAATATTATTCGTGGGTACTTGAAACTTCTAAAGTATACTATACTATATATCTATGATAGTATAACGGTTTTTTGTTGATGTACAACAAGTTATAAGTACCTAATGGATATTGTGATATGATTAATTTGGAATTTATTATATGTCAATTTTTTTTTTAATAGCATAGATATATATATAAGTCTTATACCTAGACTGACATACGGTCTCCGCTCAGAATCGTTTTTCTTATACAATGATATAATATCATTGAATTCAAATGTAATACCATCCATTATACAGTGACGATCAAAAATATATGGGGGGTATGTCTGGGGGACAATGCCCACGGTTCTTATTTACTAGTATCCCAGTAAACAAATTTTATTGGTAGGAAAAAATACAAGTATACATTATACAATCAATAAACAGTATGTATTATATTACTTTAAAAATAGGTAGGTTAGATCTAGTTATATTAACTGTATTTGTCATTATTATTATTTGTCCAAATAATATTTATTAGCATCGCACAATGTACCTAATTATGTACAAATTAAAATTACCAAGTTAATACATTTAAAATTTAAAATATTTAATTGATAGTATATTACTAATAGACCTAACTACAAATACTATTTTATACATTCTTCATCTTATTATACTATAGTAAAGTACAATTAAAAATCAATCAAGTATAAGGTAATATTATTAAACATTTAACATATAGTATACACTATACATAATAACATTTTAACAAATACCATTTAAATATTTTTTTTCAAATGTTACTTGAAGATTCTTCAATTAATAATATTTATTAACAAATTATTTAATGACTAATAAGCAATGTACAATTTGCATGATAAAAATCTTTTTATTTAACAAAATGGTTAGTAACTGTAGTAAAAATATGTCATATTATATTTATATTTAAAAAAATAATTAATAAGCCAAATGGCATTTCACAATTGTTCAAGATAAAAATCAAATTCCTAATTACAATTATTTTAAAAAAAATACATAATATTATGCCTTCATTACAGGTAAGAAAATTACTATTCAGTTAACATTTCCCAAGTTTTATCTGAAACTAACTTAATTTTATTCCATAAGCATACTGAAATTTCATTGTCTGTTTTTTCATCTGTATTAAACTCAAAGTAAGCTAATTTTTTTGTGATTCTGTTAAACGTATCTGTTGACATAGGTTAAAAAATTATTGCATTATAATCTATATTTATTGTTAAACTAGATAGTAGATACCATATTCAACATAAATTACATCATAATTAAAAAAAAAAGTATTCATCCCAACGTAATATAACTTTCATTCTGAAAAAAAAGGAGCACTATGAAAGATTCATCTCCAGAATATACTAATTATATCTATTTTTAATTTTAGAAACTACATGTTGGGTATACACTTGTATAGTAATTTTATAAAAACGAACTACATACATTTTTTTTATATTACATACTATGCTTTGTTTCGTATAAGAGTAATCAAGGATGACAATTGACAACTAGCTTTTGTCCCACCCTCAATAAATCAGTTTTCATCAACTTTTGTTTTCAACAATTTGCGCAGTCAATTGAAAAAAAATAACTTTACAATGTTAAGCATGTCATGTGTTTACGAAATAATGAAGTGATTCTTATCGCTCAATTTTTGCAAGTTTGTTGGAACTATCCATATTGTGTTTTACAATAAAGTGATAAAAAAACAAAATATTATATTTATGTAGGTAGAAAATATGCCTTTATTTCTGAAATACGAATAAATAAATTTCCGAAATATTTAAACCAAGTGTAATTTTATTCCAAATTTTATGAAACATACTAAACGGTAGTCAACTTTATGATATTTAAACTACATACAAATCTGTCTCTACTTGTCAGTTACCAGTTAGTACCATATATCAATATACTTATACAATATATTACAATATATTTTGAATAAAAGGATACTTACATCCTTTTTGTGTAGTTGCGTTTGCACCATTGGAATAATCAAAATATATCTTCAACATATTTTTATAAGTAATGAATGTTTTCCTAAAACAAAATAAAATTAATAAAAGTTCACTAAGTTTTATATAATAAAATAAGCCATCTCTCTACAAAAATATTGTATGCCCTTTAATCACATGAAAGGATCAATGTTTTGACTAGGGACTGGATTTGAATGCAAATTAGATTTTTTTCTGAATGTCCAATAACATTGCTTTTCAATCATAAAGTTTATGTCATACATAAAGAAATTAAAAAATATAACTTTAACTTTTTTGCATTTTTTGACATTTTTATATTTGTAAGTCATTTTTATATGAGAATACCTAGATAAATTTTATAAAATGTTAGTTAAAATTCATTCTAAAAGAATAAAATAAAATATTATTTATTTTGCTTTGTCATACTTCTATTTTTATTATTTGTCTTGTTTTTACAGATCAGATAAATATGATGCCGTCTCCGCCTATAATTTGGTTTGAATAATTTAATTTTTTGGAAATAATTTTCAGGTTTAAAAAATGATAGAAAACGAATAATAAGATAATATGAATAATTAATAATAATAAGAATTTATATACCTAATAACTATTAATTAATAACAAAACAAATTTTTTTAAAAATAGAAGTTTGTTATGAGTGCATTAAAATTGTTTATTTTTAAGGTAGTTTTCTTGGTTTTTAGAGCATTTAAATTTGTTCCCTAGTTATGACCATTACTTTTTACCATAGCTCAAATAATCCATAATAATGAGTAATTATATTAAAAGTAATAACTAATAAGGTAATGCAAGAAACAATGTTCATGACTCTGATTTTATTATAGACAAATTATTAGCATTCACATTGTTTTGTAGAAATTATAAACCATTACTATAAAATATATGGGAAATTAATGCTATATCATATAATTATTTAATAAAAATAAAAATAAACTTACTTAGTATGAGAGAAAACATCTAGATCAGCAGTACTTAACTTCATTTTGTTATATTTTTTTAAGTCAAACTCTGTGGATTGCAGTATATTTTTCAGACCCTCTACTTTATTTTTTAAGTCATGCTAAAACAAAATATTTGTAATGTTGATGTAATTTTATATATTTATTTTCAAAGAAACAATATTGTACTATTTAACATTGTAAAAATAGGACCTGGTACACTCTATAAATCAGTTCCTTAATACATTACTCAGTACCCTATACACGTTTTTGAATTCTGTTTGCGGGACATGAGACTAAACTATTGGATCATAAATATTAAATTCCAATGACTAATATTTTTTTTAACTCTTGTAGTTTGCACATGCAAAATAAACTTCACTGTTCTTGTTTTTGTGGACACACCGTACATAAACAATGATGTGTGCATGACATTTTATAACACAAAAAACATTGTAAAATCAAAAATTAGGTTCATAATGCTTCAAAATATAGATATTTAAAATATACTAATTCATAACATAATGAGAGTTCTCTTCACCTACATTTTGTATTGTAATCTCATGAAAACATAACATAAAAGCAGTCCAAACTGCATAGGCAAGTATAATTTAAGTAAATTCCCTATCAAAATTATAAACAAGAACATTTGCTAAGCATGGAATATTTCATTTTAATTTGAAACAAGACAATGTGAACAAATATGGATGAAAACCTTCTTCTGAACACTTACACAGTCATGCCTATAACTTACATATCATAGTATTTACTTGGGCCAAACTTAGAAAATTTCTAATCTTAAAAAATTATATGCCTACTGATACTTTTCAATTTCACAATGTTTCAAAACATGGAATATTAACAATAAAAGCAATAGATAGTTAAAAATATAATAAAATCATATGAATTTTATTTTTACTTTCATCTGCATTTGAAGAGCCAACTCCGACATGAGTTTAACACGTTCCCTTTCAATAATGTTCAACTGTTCATCGTAGTGATTTATTTCCTTGTTGGTCTCTTCTAGCCTGGTCTTTGCATCTAAACATGGAACAAGTATAATACACACAACACACATAATAAATATTATTGAAGATCTACAAGAGAATGAAATCAATTTCGTTTACCTTCATATTCTAAATGCGATTGCTCAGATAGTTTCAAGAGTTTAGCGAATTCGTCCGATGCATCCGTGGACGACTCGACATCTAGGTTCACACTACGTATGATTTGTGAAAACATATTAAAATAATTATTAGAAAACAATAAAATTAACCTGGTCCGAAACCCAGTTCAAATATTTTTTTAAATATTAATCGTATACCCATTCGAAATTCGTATTTACTATTCCGTATTCCGTAATCCGTATACCTTTGTAAAAAACGGTTAACTGTTGAAGAAATCACCAGTGTTGCCAACTTTGCAATACACGGATTGCTTATAGTTCTGTGATAGTGTCTTGTGATAATTATCACAATTATTTCGTAGATAATATAATATGATAGCATAGAACATGATAGATAATATGTGTATTATGTTATTGAAGATTTGCTGGTCCCAGTTGAACATTCTAAAATTGTGATTTGTGAAATGTGAATTCATACCTCGGAGTCTCGTTTATATCAGCTGGAACGGCGTTGAGAATAAGTCATAATGTTTTTGACAAATGTGTTACTGAAAAAAGTAAAATCCAAGCACACTATGGTGCTAATGGAAAGCATGGTAAGCGGTCACAAGTACAACGTATTCAGAGAACGTTTAGCGGACAAACTAGAACTTGTGCATTTCGACCCTTGGATAGGCCAAATGTCCGTTTACAAGGAAAGGAAAAAGATAAGAAGTGCAAACGTTAAGAGGTTCACAGAGCCTACGTAACAGTCAAGCGATTTCTTGTATTAATAATTTTATAAAATGTAGAATATTTGTAAGCGTTTATATTTTTCAAACTGTAAAATATATAACTTTAATGTTACTAAAAGCCTTTTGTTTTGAGTTCCATGGATAAAAAAGCCTTCATGTTGGGATCCTGTATTTTGTCCAACACCATTTGTGAAACTTGTTTACTATCACTGTTTGCTAGTATACTTCTGACCTTGTCCGCATACTCGATCCACACGCAATTGGCACACCCCGACATACAACATGTCGTTGGTTCTTCAGGTAGTTCTGGTGGCTGTTTTGAGCAGAATCTTCTAAGGCATATTGCACGGCTGCTATTCACTAACCACCGTTGAGATATGAGGAACATCTTTTAATTCTGGAAGCAAAAAACATATATTTATACAATTAAAGATATACCTACATTACTAAACATCTAAACCATAGTTATTAGTGTAACATACAATTATTGTTCGAGGTCTTGTTTATATTACACATATGATATTGTCTATTAAAAGCGTTACAAAAAATATATTCATTAACCTCAGGGTATCTTATCAAATATTGGCCTCAACCACCAAAAAGAATGCGCTATGTAGCAGTTTTATTTTATACAGGGTGATTCACCCATCGACTTAATATATAATATATATTATAAGTCTATGTTTTCACCAAGCATGCTCACATAGCCATTAATCCTTTAATAATACAGTTATATAAATTTTGATTTTTTAGTACCTACCAATACTTCAAGACGATACTTTTAAATATTTGAATTTTTATACTCCACCTATTGAGTGTTGATACAAACATTCTTTTTTTTTTACAGTAAACATTTATTAAACAAATTTTTTTCAAATATTAAGATGTACATAAATCAAAGCTCAAACGACCTGCTTCAGAATTATTAAACCATGTACTGAGGTCTAGGCTCTAAGGATAATAATCCTTAATGTTTGGTTTTACATCAATTATAAAGAAGATATAATTAATATATTTTAGTCTATAATACTAATTACAAATTATAAAATTCTAATACATTATTATTTATAATCGCAAATCCCCAATTATTGTTGGGCAGTAACGTAATAAAATTTTTTTTTTTTATTAGATAAAAATGGAGTATTTACAATTTTTAATATTTATATTTTATATACAACAATAAGTAAATTTGATAGCAAAAAAATACTTGATGGTACAAAACATGAATGGCTTGAGGAGGGAGGCCCACCAGTGTGGATACCCTCTAACTTGGGGTATAATAAAAATTACAAAGTATTACTGTAACAAAATTACTTTTACAGTAACTTGGTAGTAATTTCATTATATTTTATTTAAATTAACGCAATTGTAACAAAATTACTTTTTAAATGAAATTTCTATGGAGTAACGTGTGTTATCTTCCATGTTATTAAAATAAGTTATGAATGTAGAATGTATGATAAAAACTAGGGGCTAGGATATTTGAGAAAATAAAAAATCAATAAAATGTATTTAGGATTCCGAATGTTTTTTATAATAAATAATAATCAACAATATTGTTAAAGATCCTAGGAATTAATACTTATATATATTTTTGTTCATGTATAACATTAAGTCATTAACAATGCACCTACTACTTATTATTCGTTATACACTGATTTTGTAATTATTTTTAAAAAACAGTAACATTATTTGTAACGGCCTACTTTTTGAATGAAAAGGTAAAGTAATGTGATAAAAATACTGTCGGGTAACGCGAATGTAATTTAAACAGAAACATTTAATGTAACGAGTAACCTAATTTTATTACTTTTCAAAAGTAATTTATACAACACTGTTTGTAATTTATTGCTATAATGTTCAAATCATCACAGTTCATAGACAACAAACCATAAAATCCAATTTAACCTAATATCATTGACCTGGATTCTTAGGAGGTACATACATTTTAATAGTCCTGAAACTTTTGATTTATATACATAAGCCCTTGTATTAAGAGAATCACCTACTTCACTATTTCCAATAGAGGAAGTTCTCATTTATAAAACAAAGAAAGTATGGTCACCACAGTATGCACTACTAGGTAGTAGTGATCAAATGAAGTATAATAATGTATTGTATTTGATAATCTATATAATAATATTCATAATTTTAATATATCAAACATCAATGCAACAAAATATTGTTTATAATTGTTTGTGTAAGCATATATTTATATCGATATTATATTGTAAATTGCGAGGGAAATTAAAATATAATGTTTTAAATATTATGCCATATATACTCTATTTAGAATAAGACGACACCAGGCGGCTACGGTCAAAACCGGTTTTGCTACTTAAATCTGGTATTCTGGTATGCTCTTATTCTGAATAGACTAGTATTTCAAAGAACACAAAATATTGTCTTCATTATATGTAAATATTACTTATTTATTCATTGTACTGAGCAAATATATTTGATAAATAATAGTAAACATGTTGTCATAATATACACAATATATATAAGCAAAAAAAAACCATTTTATTTTGATATTATATTATTATACATCCAAACTAATAAATAATAACTATGAAAAAAAAACAAATGGCAAACTATTTGCAAAGTACCTACTAAAATATTAAAAAATAAAACAATATATCAGATATTAGGATAATATTTTTTATTAAAAAATACAACCTTAAGACTCATTTAAGAAGTAGCCTTGGCCATGGTAACAGTCAGTCAATATTCCAAGTTCATATCATACTTCTCAATTGTTATTTATGCTCTATAATATACATCATTACAATTATTTAAGATTGTTAAACCGTAATTTATTTTACATTTTCATGTTATCGTATTATCTACAATCAGACTAGTGACTTTTCTATAAAATGTTTACTTGTTCAAATGTCAATCAAATAAAAATTATTTTTATGGTCAAATTGATGCTCAAAAAATTGATTTAAAATAATACAAGTTCTAAAAATGATAAAAATAGAAATAATAATATTATCACATAAAAAATTCATATAACATAATACATGTAATATTATTATATTCATTAGTTGACAAAACAACAAAAATCAAACAAAAAAGTAACAAAGTACCTATTTGCTAATTATATTATGGTTAATTCTGTTCTGTTGTATTTTTGTATTCTAATATAATCATCTAAATTGATATTTGGGTACAATAGGAAAAAGATACTGTATACAATATTTGGTAAACAATTTTTAATAAAATATTCTACAAAATAATAATTCCTATTTACATTTACATTATAACAGCATAATATAGTATATATTCCATTAAGGCAAGTCACATGTTCTATTAAAATTCATCGAGATATTATTCTTTTTACATACAATTAATTATATCAGTGTACAAAAAATATAGTATAATATGAATATAATATAATATGTAACAATAAATACTGTTTCATCATAGATTAAATTAAAAATATCAATGTAAACACATTTATCATTGTTAAAATACATCTATCTGTTTTGACATGGTATATTATATACTTCATAAACAGTTACAATTTATTATATTATGCATTGTTTTATTTAAATAAGGTTATAGGTATACAGATAGATGTCAAGACTAATAACATTCTAACAAAATGTTTATTGTAAAATATGTTATGTACAAAGACAACACAATTTAGTAGGTCATATCCATTCATTAAAATAAAATACATGGGTAAAAAATAAATTAGTTACCTATTAAAAAGGAAAAAATGCTTAAAAAAAATCACAGTAAGCTTTAGACAACGCTGAAAGCTTTGAGGTAATTTCATGTACTCCTGTACTATTTTCATTGTAATATTGTATGTCGGTATTTTTCAAATCACCTAAATTCGTAGATCTGAGTACTGTGTTCTGGGACATGGGTCAAGCATAGTGTTTGATACCTACGATTTAAATATTTATTAATTACAATAAAAATAAAATAATAAGCAAAACAATGTCTCACCATTCAGAACTCCGGTGATAGTAATACCCTTCAATGGAAGAAGTTGATTTCTGAAAACAAATGTAATAGAAACCAGCAAATGACGCACCACTGATGTCTCGTATTGTGTGATCGGGTACTAGAAAATGCTCCTTCCACCGCATGAATACATGATCAGCATTTTTTAGTTTGTCATAGTCAAATGCATCCGAATTGAACGTCTTGGCGTACTGACAAAATGCAGCAAATTTGTTCTGTAAAATAAAAGAATTATAATTATGTAAATATAACAATATAATAAGCGACAATGATTGGTACAAACGCTACAAACCCAATGTTTCTTGTCGACTTCTTCGTCAGCGTCCCACTTTCTCGTCAAAAAAGGACACTTTTTGTTAATGATTTCTCCGTCGAAATAAGTAGTCAAATTTGGAAACTCTTCAGTGAGACCTTTAATTTTTAGATAACCGCACAGATAACCGTTTTGCTCGTCGACATACTAGAAAATGGAACGCCGTGCGTATTGCGTTAACATCGATGACATTAATTGTACAAAAGGGAGTGCTATTTTACACTTAGCGGGGTACATCAAACGTCCGAGGTCGTGAACTAAGTTATAAGTGTCTACATACCTGCAGTACGACTTCCACCTCGTAGCTGTTGCCTTTGGACCTCTGGAACCCTTGAAATTTCGATCCGCTGTACAGTATAGACCCGGTGACCCCTAGTTGTTTCGAGTTGGCCGGAGGTCTGGGCGTTATGTCCACTTTGACGGGCATACCTATTGCCGAGGGGGGATCCTGCACACGCGAGTCGGACAGTAAGACGTTGTTATGGTTTGGCTGACAGTCGGGGCGTTGGTGGTGTTCGGTCGCCGTTCGTTTTTTTAATTTTTATCGTTGTCGTTATCGTTGTTTTTTTATCGTTATTATTGTTATTATCGTTTTACGCGCGGTATCGTGTGGGCAAAATATTCGAAAACCCTTGTGCAGTTGTGCCGCGGCGTCGGCGGCGGTGATCTGGGGGCGATCGCGCGCGCGCGCGTCGAGACGGCTGCACGGAGGTGGGGCCCGGTGGCGGGAGAGCGCGGAAATTAAAAGTCGTGTGGGAAAACGACAAGGACGTCTGGCCCGATAACAGAGCATCGTAATCGCTAAACGGTAGCGAGTTTTGACTGGCGATCGTTCGGGGGGTATCGTAATATATCCAATGTTATGAGTTATGACAATAATAACTATTAATAATAAGGTCATTCGAACAATCCGTACGACGACGACGATAATAATAATAATAATAATAATAATAATAATAATAAAAATTAGATAGTAATGTCGTACGTACCTGATGTCGGTGATTGTTACGGACGAATGACGATCACGACACCACCGCGGGCACGAGAGTACGAGACTGTCGGACAACTCATCAAAGTTACATAAATAATAAATACCTATATTATATTATTGTTATAATATAATATTGTTCAACAGCGTCTCCGCCACGCAAACCGGGTAGGTACAAAGCTGAAAGCGCTCACATGCGGTAACAAAGTACAAACTTTGTGGATTGTTTTTAATTTTTATTTTCCTTGAGCGTAAACTACTACTGCCGGCGGCGAGTGAACTACAGTCCACAACTTCCAAACGTTATTACGCCGTCGCCGGTGTATTA
>WHPZ01587669.1:8330-20084 GCA_016617965.1 Macrosiphum rosae | reverse complement strand
GACCACTTCTTAAAGTTGTTGGACACCAGAACTCAGTAATATTAAAAAAAAAAATGTCAATATTAATAATAAGTGTAAATTGAAAAATGTAGTGCTAGAAAAAAAATGTTGATTGTAGATCTTAGAAAAGTTGTTGGGATATTTTTTCTTCTTCTACGATGTGTAGACAAGTTTGTTGGACCACTTTTTAAAGTTGTTGGATACGAGGACTTAATATAATGACAATTTTTAATTTTTAATTGTTATATTATTTTTTATATGAACCAATTTTAATACTTAACACGAAGTCTAACAAAAGTCCAACAACGTCTCAAAATTGTGTGTTTATATTTTTGGATCTGTTTTTAGGGTTTTATTTTTATTTGTAGTGCTGGTTGTGAAGTTGGCACTACAAGCTTTGAACTTGAATAACTTTTGAAATACATTCCAACAAATTCCAACAATTGTCCAACAACGTCCAACAAGTCCGAGTGGAGTTTGTTGGAATGGTTTTAGATTATTGTGCCAACTGTGTAGTGCCAGTTTCACGTTAGTTATACATAGTATGTTAAAAGAAATACATTATTTTCACTCATAATTTTTAGATTAACATTTAATTTTCATCTCACCACAAGTAGATCATAATATAAATAGGTATTATAAATCTGAACAACAAATAGGTATCAAAATGTAAGTGAATATTATCCAATACATTTTATAATGGTTGTAATAAATTTATGACAATATCGAAACACGGTTCAGCATAATATATTGACGCTTGATTATTTTCGTTTGGCTGAAATAGAAATTGGTTGCCGGAAAGTTTTAACTTAATATTTTGTTTTTTCCAGTGATAACGCTTAGAACATTGACGGCAGTTCTATTGTGGTCTTCGTTCTCTTACCGTAGTGAGTATAAATCTTTAATAATAATTAATAAAGAAAGTTATTACTTATTTTCACCAGTTAAAAACATATATATATGCTTATTTAATCTTTTTTAAGCTAGAATATATAATGAAAAAGTTCAGAATAAAAAGCAATAATAATAACTATAAATTATACAAAAAAAAAATAATAATAATAATAATAAACAAATCTAAGATTTACATATTTAAATTGACTAAAAGAGTAAAATAGTTATAAACAATATTCATCAATACATAGGTACTATTAAATGAAGTCACTTTCTTTTGGTTCGGGATTAACTCTGAACAGGCTTTTATTTTATTTTTTTTGACTTAATTTTATAATATGTATTGATATAGAAAATATTCCAGCAATGATATTTAAGTTGAAAATCTAAGCATTTTTACTAGTTCAAAAGGTGATGAGAGACACAAAAAAAAACCCCCCACACCATTGTAAAATCAATACATTTAGTCTTCGCTACACTCTGAATTTAAAATGTATTTTATAACAAAAAAAAAAAATGCACAGACAAATATACAAAATATTTTTTTTTTTGAGTCATATATGCATAGCTATATATCTATTATATAATTGATTCAAAATGATCCATTTCATTTAAACAAGTCATCCAAAGAATTTAGCTTAGTATAGCCACAAATATAGGACGTTTTTGTCGGTTATTTTATGCCTTTTATTCCCTACTTTAGTAGAACCTTGTGGTGATAGGCTGATGGTTTAAAGTACGATGGAGTATGGCCTGCAGTGCAGAGCCGCGCGTAGAATCTAAAGTCCAGTAAAATTGTTGGTTTCTTTGTTGGTGTATGGTGGCTTATGGTACTTGATAGCTAAGGTTTTTTAAACTACATGTAGGAAAACAATTTATTGGGTCAATAATACAGTTAAAATGGACCATAATAAACGAACGTAAATTAGCTATGTTGTACGTTTGTAAGACGGAGACAATACCTACATTTGGGAATCCTCTTCAAATATCATTAATAGACATAATAATTCGTGTTTAATTTTCTAATTTATGCCTTTAATTAGTTTTTAAGAGTCCGGAAAATATATGCACTCATGTCCTAACAAAGTGAAAGGTACACTGAAAGTATTTCTCGTAAAATTGTATAAAAGTATAAAATTACATTAACATATTATTTTCAACATTTTGATTCAGATGCATTTTGATTTTGATATACTTTTATCTTTAGAACATTTAAATTCAACCACAGCTGTATGTAATATTATTTTATCAAATGTTAAAATTGTAAAAATCGAGAGGTGTAGACATACACTTTGAAAGATCGATTTCAATTGGTGTTGGGTTCATAATGAATAAATAATGTGCGCTCATATACATACTAATAATTTTTAACTGATTTCTATACTTGTAAACATAATATTTGTTTGGTTGATATAGTATATAGGTGATTTAAATCCAGAGAGAGCTATATTTATGTAGGTTAACGGCTAACCAATTTGCTATATAGGGTCTAATAGTATTATGGAATAGGGTCCTGAACGAATTATCAAATTATAATATTATTACACGTGTTTTTGGAAGTAGATAATTAAAAAAAAAATACATTGTGTTAGATAATATACAATAACTCATTACTAATATTTGTTGTTATCTTATAATATATGGTACTTTTATTAAACGTATTCTCATTGGTATGAACATATTCTTGGTAAACGATTAGAAAAACAAATTGAAATTTAGTGTTCACTCGAAGCTTTAAATTAATAATAACAGCTTTTTGGTACCCGTCTACTTTGTTGTGTAGTTAAAGAGTATTAAGTACACGGCAAAAGTCCAACGTGTCTTCTCAAAATTACTCGAAAACTTTCGGTGTACACTCGACGCACAGTATATGTATTTTAACCAACAATATTCTATATATTATATCGAGATGCCCGTAGCAAGTTACAGTGTGGATCAAGTCATTCGCGTGATAAGTTTGTTGGATGGCAAGCTTGTGATATTTGACGAACAACTTTTTTTGCCAACCACACATTTCTATTTATGTTTTCAATACAAACTTTTGTGTGATTAAAAATCCCCATTGGCGATGGTTATCTACCTCGAATATAATTCAAAATATCTTTGAATTAAACACTATATTATGCAATTAATAGTTGAACGTTGTTCGTAAATAATTTAAAAAAATATATTCAACTTTCTTATTATACATTTATCGGAGAACACAATACAAAATTCCTCTTTGTAAAATTGTTTTTAATTTATTTAAATCAAAACTTTTTGACATCAATCGATATAACGCCCGCACGCCGACGTCTATACAGAGACAAATGTCTCATCTTCTTCTTTTTTTATTTTCATTCTGCAGGGTAGATTGAATTCAATTCTGACAATACGCTGCCTCCAAAAATACAATGTATTCATATTTTACAATTGCATTACCTAAAAGCGTTTTGAGTTTTTCGTGCAGAATTGAACTTTGGTGGAATCCTAATAGTTCTATTCTCCACCAGCTTAGTATGAACATGTGCCGGATGCCTGTGGGTGTACCGGATTTCATTATGCACGGGTGGTTGTTTAACGTTAAATAGGTCAAAAAACGATCGCCACCAGCTTAATAATAGGTGGCAGAGACGAAAAATAAAAATTCATTAGCACTAAAACGTCTACGGTAGATTGGCCGTTGCCTAATCTAATCGAGGTGCCATAAAAGGAAACTGTTATTTTACAGGCTTCCCGAAGAACAATGGTACCTATGGGTAGGGAGCGAGGAAAAAAAAACTTAAGCATAAACGAGCTTTAGCTCTGAACTGTTTTTTATAATGTACCGAAGCAATATAATGAAAATTGATTTACAAATTACAAGTATATATTATGTTGCATTAAAATTAGACATGGTAGACAACGTTTTAGCGTGAAAAAGCGAAATAAGTAAAGTAAAAATAATTGCAACGTTTTTTTTTTTTTTTGAGAGTTAAATTTTCCCTATAGTTCTTATGTGTAAAAAATTATATTATATAAAACATATTTTTAAGAATAAAATAATATATATTTTGTACATAATATACAGGCCCTTTTAACCTTTAATAATGCATTTATTCAAACTATAATGTTTATAATTTATTAGTATGTGCTTAAAGACCATATTTTAAAATACTTAGATTTTTTGTGATTTTTATTTTTAGGTATAAATTATTTTTTTTTATTTTAAAGTGTCCTGAGGCAACATGAAATTATTTTTTTCAAATGGAAACCACTATTATTACTGTACATTACAAACTGAACCCGTGCACTTTGTTGCCCCTTAAATGTACCAACTCTATATGACTCAAACTTTGTTCAATTCGATATTTAATATTCGGTGTATGGTGTTTAAAATTAATCTTAACTTTTCCGTTGCCCGGAATAAAAATTCTGATTCGCAGTATATTATCAGATTGGCAATCTACCTATCTAAGCGGACCCCGTATTGTTTGTACGTAAGTGTATGATTTAACTATAAAGTATCAAAGTTATATCAAGTTTGTCGTATTCTACCTATGGTGGATTAATATAATCAATTAATACAAAATCCTAACCTAACCTGTTGCGTCACTGTTGTATTTTTGACATCCAGATTTCCTACTTTTCCGGTGGTTTTTCCTAAAATTTTGTTTCATAATAACCTTCCGTAATATACTCTTTCGTTTAAAAAAAATCAAGAAGATCTGATAAGTAGTTCCAGAGTTGACCCTGTACAAAGATTTTCATTTCACATTTATATTGTTAGAATATATAATATATAATACATTGACAAAAAATTATAATACAAATCAACAAAGGTGCAAGTAACCAATAGCAAGCAATATACACTATTATTATTTTAATCCACAACTTAATTTTTTATTATTATTATTACTATTTATTATTTAGTGTGCACTTAAGAGGCCATAACTCCGGAACCGCTTATCACACAGTGTACAAACTTCACAGAAACCATCTACATATCAATTTTAATAAGCCCTGAAATTTTTATCGAAATCGGTTTAGCGGATCTTGAGTTATAAAAATGTATTCAAAATGTACACTTATTTTCGTATAATATAGATAAGCAGATGATTTTTTTTGGCATCTAATTCAAAATTCTAATGCCTTTTCTGAGTCATTAAACTTTTAATACTATGAATATGATAATCCTAAATAATTGTTTCTACGAAATAAGAATTAATATAAGTAATATTGAATCTAGTCATATTATTCTTATTATCTAGTAGGAGGTACCTACTAAGGCAGTTTGTATACTAGACAATATAACTTATAACTTATAAGACACTAAATATTTGTATTAAATATTACTTACTAGTTACTACCTAGTAATTTACAACCAAATCATCATAGTTTTGAAGCCATTATCATTTACTATAATAATTATCCTTAGTAAATTGTAAATAGTTCATATAATCTTAAATAATTCAGGAAGTCCCCTTTTGAATTTTGATTTATACAATACGTATTAATTACAAAAAAAAAAAATCATGTACCTACTTAACAATTTACAATAAACGAGGATGGTTGTTATATTAAATAAATAAATTTATATCGCCACAGAACTTTTCTTAAGGGACATAAAATATTCTGAGTGGGTATTTGAAAAAAACGGTATTGTCTACCTACTTTAAAATTCGAAGATTCAAAATTTTAATAAATTATTTATTAAGGGAAAATGGTGATGGACGTCATGCTGTCACCAGTAATTGGTGAATAAACCTGTACTTAAATATTAAAATATATTTGGATATGTACTTGAGTTATATATTATTACATAACGATCACGTAGAACTTGGGGATGTTGTTTTTTAATTCAGCAGCGAAGGGAATAAAAACTATTTGAAAAAAGCTAAGGGAAGTTGTTTATTTATGATATGGATTCCTTCTAGACCCCGACGGATATGGTTGCGATGGATGAGGTGGATATAAAGAGAGTTCGTGGTATGGACGAAAGTAATTTCCTTTGTGTACGGTAACATATACGTCATGTACCTACTACGTTAGTGCGAAATCATTTTTGATTTCATAAAGACATCTGGTTTCATGATAACCCCAGACCCATCCGGTTATGTTGTCGAAAAAAATCTAAATGCACCCATATAAAATAAGTACATTTCATCATAAAAATA
The DNA here is from genome assembly GCA_016617965.1 of Macrosiphum rosae. Classification (NCBI taxonomy): domain Eukaryota; kingdom Metazoa; phylum Arthropoda; class Insecta; order Hemiptera; family Aphididae; genus Macrosiphum; species Macrosiphum rosae. The sequence goes on along the minus strand of WHPZ01587669.1, from coordinate 14,055 downwards.
TATATGTCGCATAATACTATAAAAATGCATATACTGCAAACTTTGATCGGGATTCTTTGTAAAAAAATATTAGATGAAATACAGGTGAATGTAAATCTTGTTAGGTACCTATTAGATTATATAGATTATTATAATTTGTAATTTTTTGATTTATAAAATTCATAAAATGTATTTGTATTCAAATACAAATCAGTAAAATGTACACTTGTGTTTGGATTTATATCAATTCTGTAAGATATCTCTAAGATGATAGAACAAAATATTTAATATTATAATTATGATGTTATTATTGAGCATAGAAATTATAAAAACAAAATATTACTAAAAACATTGGTTGCTATATTTTTTTGAAATTTAATTGAATCTCAGTAAAAACTAGTATTCGACATTTTACTAAAATATTAATTACTTCAATACAATTAATTTATGGTTTGTAGTGGGATAGTAATAATTTAAGTAAATAATTTATTTTTATTGGAATAGTAAAACTCAATCATAAAATTAAAAGTCTATTTTATTTTTTAGACACCACCAATAACCAGAATAGTTTATCCAGTTCAGGAATTATTTTAAGACAAAAGAGTAAAGACATGTGCATTTGAATATTTATGCAATTTGTATTTTATTCAATATTTACCTAAATAGTGAACATTGCGTACATTTAACTTTGAAAATCATTTTCTGTAATAAACTTGTCCAAGCTGATGAACAATTTTTTCCATTAACGCATTTTATTTTACTTTACTGCACCTGTTTCATTTCCTGTCTTCTTTTTTATACATACTATTTTTTTTAAACCAATAAAAGCTTTTATATTTAGAAAAGTTCGTAGGTTATTATAAATAAAACTATAGTTAGTAGTTACCTACCTAATTATATTATAATTAATTTTTATTTAATGGTTTTTATACAAGTGAACTGTATGCTAATATTTATTTTAATAATAATGTTAAATTGTTGATTGAAAATAAGTGAGAAAAATTGAATAAGTAGCTGTGATTACAACTTTTTTATTGATAATATTATGTAAATAAATTGATAATTAGGTGCATAATGCGATGCTTAGTATTTCGGAATGAGATATTTAGACAACCTTATTTATGAAAATGCAACCATGTTCTAATGACATTATACAATCTGACTATCTGAGAGTAATTAATTAGTTTTATTTTTAAACGCTATCAATGTTCCACGCATAATTACTTGAATAGATATCATGTCATCATTATATCAAAGTTGCATCTAACATATTTGTTTAATAATTTAGTAATAAAAAAGGTGTATTCAATACTATATACTAAATAATACTAAATAATAAAGTGTATCATTTATACCAATCAACTATGAAAATAACGACAGAAATTAACGAGTTTACAAGTAAAAGTTAAAATTAACTTTTAACATTAAATCTGCTAATTCTTTTAAAAAAGAAACTAAATAAAAAAAAAAATATATATATATATTATTGATAACTGATGGTACATTATTACTATGCTACACGGTAAGTGGAATATTAAGAAGATATCCAATATACCCGGTCTCTTTATCCTTTTCGGATTTTTAATTGTCATTATTATGATAATCATTATAAATTATAATGTATAACAAATTTAATTTAATTTCTTATTTTATAAAGATTTTAATTTTACCAACTTATTTTGAAGACTTTTGTCAAGTTTTTCATTAATTGGTGGTCTTGAGATAAAATCTATTTATTTATTATATTTTTTTTGTTTACTTTATACCAACTTTATTATTAAATTATAATCATCAAACTAACACTTTTATTTTTTTGATTTAAACTTAATTCTACTTAAATACCTAATGTAGAAGAATTGAGGCTTACTCTTTTAATTTGACAGTTATTTGATAATTGTCGAATTTACTTACTTTTGAGGACTGAATAAAAAAACTAACCCAGAATTGCCAAAACTGCTATACTGATAAACACTCATTTTCAAGTAATTTTATTATCTCCAATGAACCAGAAACTTTGAATTAAAAATTTATGCGGAATGAAAATGTTCAACATATTCCTCTTATATCAGTTATATCAAAATATGTGGCTATTTGTAATAGGTACTTATAATAATATTATAAATGTGTATAGAGTTTTAATCAAGTTTTAAGGCCAACCTAATGGTTTACAACTTAGGGGTACGAAGAAAATAAATATCTACTAACATAAATTAGACTGTATAGTACACAATCAAAAAGGTTAAGAACCTTTGCAGAAGTTTCTCTCTGTATTCCTAACCAACTCTGCGAATCGTGGTCGGTCGACCTGGTTGGATACAACTAAACTTGGAAGATGGCTGTCCTTTTAGTTAAGTTTTATCTCAGCAGGTAAGTATATAGCACAATTCGAGATAAACTTTAATATTAGAACTTGAACATAGAAAACAATTTAACAAGTTTCAGTACATTTTTTGCCATATTTTGAATAACATACCTATTGAATATAATACAATAATTGTCACTTTAGTTAAGTTCACACTGTTATATAATTATAGTAAAAACTGTCTCGTAACTTTACACAGTTTTGAGTGAGAAATAGTTCTGTTATGCTAATACGCCATTACGTGTGCACATAATAACGAGTCATCTAATTTGAGCAATTACATCTGGGTAAATGCAATTTCTACGAGTAAAATAAAAAATAGAACCATTTAAAATTTGTTTTGAAACAAAAAAAAACAGTTGAACGTAACCTGGTCCCTTGTATCTTATTGTTTCCTTTACATCAGAAATTAAGTTTAAAACGACAAATGTGTTTGTGACTTTTTTAATTAAATATTTAACACCTAGCGTTTAAAATCATGGTGGTTTTACTGTAAAAAAAAAACAGCAATTCATGACGTGATATTATTGATTTATTGTATAATTTGTTTATATTATGATCATCTTAAATTACATAGGTACCTACGTCTATAATAAAAAAAAATTAATTTAATACATCTAAATTAAATATATAATGAAAAATAAAAACTCAATAAATTACATTAGAATACATTACAATATCTGTGAAGTAGACATTGTACAACCTGAGATCGTAATACTCCTTAAAATATAACTATACAAACATATTGAATGTAAATCTATCCCACTGCTGTTGAGTGTTATTTAAAATATGAAGTGGATAAAAATATTATGTTATTGATAATACGGACGAAGAATATTTTTAAATAAATAACTCAATATTGTATAGAATAAACATTTTACTCATGAACCTATTGTATACCTATAAATGGCATAAATTATAATAATATAATATATACAAATATTATATGATATGGGGTTCAGAAATAAGTATGAACTTTATTGAGGTATATAATAATATAACTTAAGAATGGTCAAGTTACAATATAATATTGTAGTTGTACACCGGAAAAAATGGTCTCTGTACTATTAATACGAATATAAGTATTTATAAAAAAAAAAACGAGTGCACTAAGTATTTGTTTATTTTAAATTTTTAGTAACATTTTACATTTCAATGAAAAGTTTATCGAGTTTTACTATCGGTGATTTTATAGTTTTCTTCTGGGTGTTCAATCTTAAGAAATATCCATTTTTTACTACTTCCACTTTCCAATAATAACATTAATTTCATGACGTGAATATATGTATTATAGATCTGGGTTTATAAATAATATAAATATGCATAATTTTGTACTATAGAGTATACATATTGCGAAGGTATTAGAATATTTCATTCTGAGGGTTTAGTCGTCGTCGCTTATAAACCGTCAACGGTAAATCTTGTCGTTGAATTATTTATGAGATCGATTCCAAATGCTAATGTCCAACAATGTCATGCCTCATTTGCTTGTAATGTTGTCACATAATCTCTTTAGCCATCCATGTGATACGTTCGTGAGTAGGTGCGCTAATCCGCGAGAGAATTTTTTGGATACCTAGTAATTTGAAAAGATGTATTTACCGATTGTATATGAAAATAAAATCATTTCGAGCTAATTCTTGAACAAAATCACGATTCATATAGTTTTAAGCAGTTTTTACGCTCCCCTACCAACTTGATATGAGTGTAAAATAATGTCAAAAAGTAAACACAGTAATTATAATTTAAATCATTTACCAATATTCTATTATGTTTTATATTTTCTAGTTGAATACTGATGTAAGATAATATAGTGTTACAATGATCTTAATTTATTTTGGTAATTTAATATTGTACCTATGCTATTAACAGTCAAAGTTTCTGTAAATATTTATTACCTATAGGTATTATTATTATTTTAACATGGGAAATGTCTTCATATTTTTTTTTGCACATTATGTCCGTACACTTTTAAGCACAACTATAAGATAATCACATTAAATGTAACATTAGTTGCCACTAAGAAAATATTTTTTGATGATTTATTTATTTTGAGGAGTAACTCGACAAATGTTTCAGTCTATAGAATAATTTAAAATTCAGGAACATAAATAAACCTAGAAAAGCTAACTTCAAAAGTATTCCTACATAGTCAGAATACAAAACTACCTATAAGACGTCATTTTACACACAGCACGAATGTACAAGTTGTAATATCTTGATAAATGGTTTTCGAAATTGTATACGCATATTATAAGCACATAATAAAATATACATAATATATTATTTAAATTTATTTGCACATATAAATCATATAGCTACAACTATTTTTTTTTACTTCTCTGATCGCACTGAATACACTTAGTGCAATATCAATTATTATAGATAGGTCAACCATAATGTAATTATAAATTTGATATATTGAAAACAATGCTACGGAGCATTTTAATGTGCAATAGGCTGTTTAACATTAATACAATTTTTGCAGACATTTTATAAATTTCAAAATTATATAGTTTTTTTTTCAGTAATTTAATAATGTAATAAATATCAACTTAGACGCTCAATATTATATAAATAGAAAATTAACAGATATGGTATACAAAATGTATTAAGTATTGTATTGATTTCCGAGAATACGCTATAGTTGGATCCAATGTAAGATAATAATATCATATATGAGATTTAAAAGTTATGAAAATTAATAACAGAGTTTACGTCACTTGTACTTTCAAAGTAATAACTTTAATGTTAATAGTTTCTTAAACTAAATCAATTCAATTTCCGATTATATGCATATTTAATTAAATCCCTTGATAATTATTAATATTTAACCTTAGATTTACTATCCTGACTTCTAATACCTACTCTATTCTTATTCAAAACTATAATAAATAGTAATAGATACATTAAAAATAAAATTGGGTTATAAAATATTTTTTATTAGGTAAGTAGTTTACATCATAATTTATAAGCTAAATGTTAAAGTTTTATACTACCTATGCAGTAAATAAACCCTAAAGATAATAATTCAATCATTTTCTGCTTAAAATGATCCTTTGGTATATAAGCTTTTAAGGTAAACATCGCATATTGTGTTGTTTAAAATAGTTATTTCATATACAAAAAGCACAATAATAGCTACAATGCGTAAACTTGCGAAATAGTTAAAACGCTGAAATTGAAAAAGTTTCATCGTCGGACATTTTTTTTCGTGTGCAAACATTACATTCATATGTTTTAATAGTACCTCAGTCGAGGAATTTTGAAGTGTAGGTAATCGTTAATAATTTCAAACATTTGTAATGCTATCGAGTAAGTATGATAACAAAATAGAGATAATTCGTCGTGAGTCCAATCTCAAAATTAACGTTTCGTTTAGCC
>WHPZ01587668.1:0-41397 GCA_016617965.1 Macrosiphum rosae | reverse complement strand
TCCCATTAATCGATTTTTTGGATTTTGTTGTATTTCCAAAATGAATAACCGTAGACTCTTGAAATGTTCACCAAATATTTATAATAGCATTTTCCATACATCGTAATTGAATTCAAATATAACACATCCACTACAACGACATTCTCAACAACTATTGTACAGCAAAGCGGTACCCACTTGACCACATTTTTTTTTATCTATTTACACTTCCAAGTTATTATTTTTATCACCTAAATAATATAATATACCTCATGTGTTCATCAGGTATATTATTGTTGATTTACTTAAATATTAGTGTCCTTATGTGTTCATGGTGCATTTAGGAATGGTTATAGTAATTATAAAATCAAAGTATGTTATTTTGGGGTGTGGGGGCGTAGCCCCGCGGGTTTGTGTTCTCTACATAATTTTAGCACCCCCAGTGTTTGGCCTCTAGTTGCGCTTATGTCTCGAGGTCGGTTTTAGTTTTAAATGTTTACGTATAATAGTCCAAAAGTGGACATTAACTTACTTTAGTTAAAACTAAGTTAAAAAGTATTTTTTTCTTTTTAACTTACTACTAGTTAGTTACTTTACTAATTATCTAACTAAACTAACAACATAGGTATCTATAATACGTGATTACTTAAGCTTTAACCAATAATCTGAAAAATCATATTATGTTGAGTTATCATATTCAGGTATACACAATATCATATAATATGTTATATGTTATATATAACATATTATATGAAATATGAATTATATCATTACAATCAATCAATATTTAGTTTGTTTAACTACTGTGTAAACTGCAATGATTTTAAATAAAAAATAATAACGTAGCACGGTACTTGGTATTTTTTCACTGCAATGAAAATATATGAATCTAGATATTATGTTTTTTTTTATTTGGGCTAAGGGGGGTTACCATGGTATCAATAATAAATTGTATAAGCTTTACAAATATCTGCCTTCTGAGAAATCGGTCAGAAAAAAAGTTTTTAGTCAACCCAAAAACATATTTATGTTAATAAACAAAAAAATATTACGAACTTTAATAAAGTAGTTGACACAACCTTGTAATGGCCTAAACCACTATAGGCCTTTAGCTAGTTTGCAATAAGAAGCAATATACTGTAGGTCTGTAGGATGCCTTTAAAAATGTTTAGTTATTATGAAAACATTTTAAGTTGCAAAACTAATATGTGTAACCAAATAAGTAAATACAAAAATTAATAATTAACTTGTTTTTGACTGTGTTAAATTAATATTTGTGTCTATATTAACTTTAACTATTAACTTATAAATAGTTAAATATATTTTTGTTAACTATTAACTTTATAACTTGGGTATAAATCAATGTTGGCTTTATTTAACTAATTCAGGTTATTTTTTTTTCATAAATTTTTGTGTTGTATATTTAAATATGCAACAAATTATTAAGCTAGTTAATTTTGGTAGCTATAAAATCTATAATAATTTATTAAATATTTAATTTTGATTTTATTCTATATAAAAATTTAAAAATATATTTGTATCGAAAATGAATACATATTTACTATCCATGCTCTTTGATAACAAAGTAAAACATCGTTGACAATAAATCAACTATTTGGTTAATTACATAAATTATAACGTATATGAAATATTTAAATTCTTTATTGAAATACAGTTATCAGAAATATTTAATACAATATAAGTACCTAACTCATTCACTAGGTAGGTACCAATATTCTAACAATGGGTGACTTTCTCTTATTCTTACCTGAAATAAATCTTTATAACTTTAATAGATTTTATATTATACATTTATACATCAAATGTACTTATCGTATTACAAGTAAACCTTGGATTTCAATTAAGTATGTGTGTCACGAGTACGCGCGTGGGAAGTGAAACTTCTTTCCGCAGTTATAGGTGAAGATGTTAATGATAATAATTTTCCATCGGTTTTAGAGTGCTTGTTATCTTTTCTGAGCTCGAAAGTTTCGCTCACTTTCATCACCAGTTTTAGGTTAGGTTAGTATAATATAACCAATATAATTAGAATTAATAACAGAGAATGCGGATGATATACTTCGTTTTGAACCACAGCTAAACATTGCAATGATTTTCACCTGTTCGTCATCAATGGGATACTATATTTTCTTTTTTTTTTACTTGGTATTGTCGTGTTTTGCATATTTTGTTGCACTCATTCGTACACATTTTAAAATGCATATTGATATTAAAATAAATAAAATGTTTAATCAAAAGAATACAATTATTAACATTCAATATATTTTATTATAATCTTAAAGGAATTATTTATTAGGGTTTTTCATTTCTAATTGATTCACAAAGTCACATATTTTTTCTTTTAATACGTTATTTTCATGTTGTAATTTTTCGTTCTTTTCGTCTAACATTTTACATTCGATCTTTACAGATGATACACGGTATTGAATATTAAACAATATCCCTCGTAATGTTGATTGATGATCAGGCTACAAAAAATGATACATTTCTAATTAGTTTGATTCGTCTGTAACTGTTTTTAGTTTATCCTATGGAAAATGTACCTAAATGCCAACTTACTATGTCATAATAATCTATATATATAAAAATGGAGCGTAAAAATGTCATTATACCTCACCAATCGAGAACGGCTGGTCCGATTTGGCTCAAATTGTTTTTAAGATGTACGTAATTGCCAACAGAAGGTTTTTACAAAAGAAAATGTTAGGAAAATCCACCGGAGAAGTAGAAAATCTGAATGTAAAAAATACAACAGTGTATTATGAATTGGTTGCTATTGGTAAATCGGGCATGTTTGTTGATTTGTATTATTATTTCTGTCAATATATATATGTAAATTAATGTTTGTGTGTATATTAGACCTCTGGGAAGAATACAGGTTTAAAAATGGTTAAATTTGGTTTTTTTTATTCATCTGATATTGGTACGGTTAGGTTAGGATTTTGTATTAATTGATTACACTAATCTACCATAGGTGGAATACGAAAAACTTGGTATAACATTGATACTTTAGAGTTAAATCATACACTTAAGTATATACAGCACGGGGTTGATTGCCTACCTGATAATAAACTGCTGCAAATCAGAATTTTTATTCCGGGAAACGGAAAACTTAAGATACATTTTGAACACCATACACCGAATATTAAATAACGAATTGAACAAAGTTTGAGTCATATAGAGTTGGTACATCGAACGAGCAACGAAGTGCACGGGATCAGCTAGTATAAATATAAAAATAAATAAATAAATAAAAAATAAATTATTATTTTATTTCATATTAGTATACATAATGCATACTCAAATTCAACTATGATTATATAACTATCCTAATTGGTAAAACACGAAGTGGTCAACGTGAACCACTTGGTTCATATACAAATCTCGTTAATCGTCATATAGTTATCCATGTACGTAGACAAAAAAAATGATCATTTTTATTGGAATATAATACACATGAGCGTCAGTAATACATTTATAATCTATTAAACATTAAATATATCTATATAAGTATATGTATCTATATGAGAATATTGCAGTATATTTTTAGTGTATTAGCACAAATTATTCATAGTACATAAATAAATATCTTTTTTTAGATTTAGAGAAACAAATTTGTTCGTAAATTTTAAATTTTTTAATGTTGTACAATTGACTTCAATAATAGTTACTTGTTAGTATATTTATAATAGATTTAATATACATAAATCTAAATATAAGCCAGAAATACTAAATAGCCTGGTATAAGCCTTGGTATACTGACCCTACAAAAATATACAAATTGTGTTTTAAGTGTAACTGGTCCATGTCCGTTGTTTGCATTTATCATTAAGAGGACGCCACACCCGCATGTGTCGTCTTCGTCTTACACGTAACATATCAAATTTTATACTCTGCAGATCACGTTTATCTCCGTTAGTTTAAAAGTTAGAGTGAATTGACCTCTTATTAAATATAAAGGTAAGATCATTGTTGAGGGCATCTCATAGGCTTTTTATTATATTTTAATTTTAAAACGAATATCGTGTATTTTAAGATGTACAAACAATTTACAATTTTAAAATAGTAATAATTCGCTCTAAAATTAAAATATAATAAAAANNATATGAGATGCTCTCGATAATAATCTTACCTTTAAATTTAATAGGAGGTCAATTTACTCTAACTGTTAAACTAAAGGAGATAAACGTGATCTGCGGAGCCTACAATTTGATATGTTACGCACTTGTAAGACGGAGAAAACGAATGTGAGTGTAGCATCCTCTTAAGAAGACCCGCATGCGCTGTATCCGTTAACGCGTCACATACCAAATTATAAGTGCTAAATAATCCATTTAACTCAGGTATGGAAGAGCGAATTAACCTATTATCAAATTTAAAAGTATGAATATTATCCAGTAATTAGGGAACCTCGATGGTTTTTTTATATTTTAATTTTAAAGCAAGCTATGAGTATTTTAAAATGCACAAACAATTTACAATTTTAAAATACTCATATAACTTGCTTTAAAATTAAAATATAAAAAAAAAACCAACGAGGTTCACTATTCACTAGATAATATCTTACTTTTAAATTTGATAATAGGTCAATTCACTCTTATATATACATCAGTTCAATGTATTCAGAACGTACAATTTGGCCATGCTATGCGTTTGTAAGACGAAGACAGAGCACACGGGTGTGTCTTCACTCTTCTTAATACTAATTTATACCTCTGAGTATCAAATTTCTGGGCAATACTGTAATAGCGTGTCAGAATATTTTTACAATGATCAATTTCATTTTTGATAACTACTATTCAATATTGTGTAATACACTACTTATTCATATATAATTATTAATTATTAAATAATGGACCAACTAATGATTTTTTGCACGATCAGAGAGTATCAAGACGTGTGAAAAACGAGAATATAAGCTATTGGACTGAAAATGTAGTTGAAGTTCTTGACAAGTAATCACTGTTAAAAGCGTTCATGTAATATTAAAAACTGAGAGACTTTTGACTACAATAATAATGATAAATACAATTGGACTTGCCTAACTAATGTCTAATATAGTTCAGTAAATACCTAATTAACAATCGTTACAAAACAGTTAACTAGAAATGTTGTTAACATTTTTTACTTTTGAAATATAATTAATCATAAATTGATTGATATTACTTTTTTTGAGTTTTCTGAAAAATATACATTATTTTCTACCAATTCTTTGGTCAGTTCAGTTTATATAAAAAAATAGTTTTCATGTAGCACTGTAAACATAGTTGCTTATTAATAGTACCTAAACCTACCAATGATTTACATAATATACATTCCATAGATCTTGTTTTGTATGCCCATTGCCCAATGCTATAAATATGGTATTTCATACATTATATAACACTCGTTAGCTTAACAAATGCCAAAACAACTTTTTTGTATAAAATCCAGTTTAATTAGATAAATTTGAATTACCTCTTCAATATTTTCATGTGTATCAAATATTGGAATTTTATTAGCTTTGTCTTCGGGTGTTTCCAATTCTTGACATAGGTGGATACATTTCATTATATCTTCACCCCTCTTCAATATATTGTTTAAAATCTATATTTTAATGTAAAATTAATGAATTATATTAACATTATAAAATATGCATATTACACAGACGACAGACACATATTTTCAATAATTCATGTCTAAGAATATAAATTATTATTTTTTCAACAAAAATACACACTAACGATTATTATTTTTATTATTATAAAAAAAACTTATAAAAATGATATTGTTATTTGTATGCTAAGTTTAATTGTGAAATTGATTTTAAATGCGATTATTTAATAGTATAAGTATATAAATAATAAAATTATAATACAACTTCATTAAATTGGTTCTTACTGTATTTATCTGTTTGGTAGATTGGCAAAGAAGTGACTTTTGTCTGTGGCCGAGTTTAGAATTATTTGCAACCTTATTTCGGAATTGTTTCAAACCCTCTTGAACTTCATCTCTTTTTTGTATTAATATATTTAATTCCTTGAATAATTTAGGTTTGCCCATTTCTTTTTCCAATGTACTTATTTTATTCTAATAAATAATTGTATTATTAATAGCACATTAAAAATCTGTAAGTTACAGTAAACCCCGTAGTATCAACTCACTAATAAATCTTTAATTCGAATTTTCAATTTTTTTGTTGTAATTAATAATTGTTCGTTTGTTGATTTCAACTTCGAGTATTCTGTTGCTGTATTTTGAGTTTTTTTCGCATAATCATCCAAAGTAGAAGAATATACATCCTTCATATTCATATAATGCATTATGTAGTCTTTCCAACAAAATTTATTCATAATTGATTCGAACTACAGTAAAAGGTAAAATATTAACTTTAAGGATAGAGCGTAATGATTGCGACAATTAAAAAAAGTTGCATTTTTTTTTAGACATTATAGGCATGATACTTAGTAGATACTTATTAGTACAAATACAATGAAAAAATGAATTTGTTTAAAACATTAAATAATGAAATATAACAATTAATAAAAATCCTATATCTTAGATAATACAAATTTTGAATGCGATTTCATCAGACAGTAGTCGTACTCATCGGAGTTCTAATTTTTAATAATTATTAAAGTTGTACATTTGATGACTATAATATTATATGATTAAGTGTTGATAAGAGCGTATATTTATTGTTTATTTTATTTTTATACTAGGTATTTGTTTATTTTATATTTTTATTGAATATGATACTATATTTTATACAACACAAAATAGTTTATAATACGTCATCCATATCGCCATATATAGAACATTATAGCCTATAGGTACAGTTATATCACCGATGAATATAATGTTACCTATGATAATATAATAATATACATATATATATAATAATCAACACAGTTATTTATACAACAATAAAATATTATTCATCATTAATAATTACCGTTACTGTAACTACCTATATATGATGATCAGTATTGTTTAATTTGTATAACCATCAGTAACGGTACATACAACAGCTTATCATCATTGGTTTAAAACTTCAACGTAATTAAAAAACTGAAACTAACCAACAACTGCTTAGCTTTTATCATAGATTAAAAAAAATTAAACATTTGTATTATCAAAGTCACACTTATTTACGGTAGTATGTTTTATCCCGATGATTAATTTTGCAAATAAAAATCTATGTTGTCACAGTCGTATATTATTTATATTATTATTAAAGTCACCGCAATAGTATCATATTTCCTTGTGTTGATCAATTTTACAAATTCATAATGTTTTTATACCTAACTACTTAAATAATTATTATCAAAGGCATATTTTTAATAATTACAACATCATTATCACCATAATAGTATAATCTAATAGTACCTATTAATTTTTAAGCTTTTAAAGTTAATTTTAATACCCATTTTATAATTTTTCACTTTGACTTGTTATATAGGTATCAGATTTTCGTGTGTAAAATGTATAAATTGTAGTAAAATACATTTTTATTTTACTTACCCTTCCACGTTCGATGTCCATATTTTCAATGTGTTTTTTTTTTATGTCAGATTTCCACTTGTCTATCTCAAGTTGTACCACTTTACTATCATATTTTAGCATCTTCCAATAAGTATCGTTCTCGTTTGTCCTGACCTCTAGTTCTGCCAAATCTACAGGTAGTGCTAATTCTATTTCAGCCTGATATTGGTGATGTATATCTTCAATTTCATTTTTAAATGCGACTTTCATGTAACAATTAATATAATATCATTATTGTGTAATGTGTATATATTTAGATAGAAATTATGTGTTAATGGGATGCCACCGCACCACATAAAGCTGTTTATCACCATGATAGGTAAAACCACGACAGCAAATTAAACGTATGATATTTTTCAATAAATGTCGATTAAGCATCTAAAGAATCCTCTGGAAATCGTCTTATTTGTTTGGGTTTATTTATTGAATATTAATTTTTAGCTGTGCTGCATTCAATATTGTATATACATAATACATATACAAAAAACAGTTATAAGCTAAGAAGATCAGCATTTATTTCTAAGGAGAGTTTATGTTATATTATTATTTTCTCGATTCAGTAGATTGCATCACATTTTTTTTCCAAAAACATCGCATAATATAACATAAGTCAATAGTGACAAATTTCACTGTGTATAAAACATGATAATATAGGTAAGTAATTGTGGAACGTTTAAAGCGTTTTGTATTGTTTAATCACAACAAAATAACTAAAATCATTTGAGGAAAATCGCTATTTAACGTTTTGATTTTTAACGCCATATAGTCACTTCAAAGATTATATTTGTGATTTTGGGCACATATTTTAGTATTCCGCTTTCGATGAGGTTCTCTCACAGTTTAACGTTAATTCCTCCCTTTTCATTCTAACCATAATATTTATCCTTACGATGTCTTCATCATTATATCAGTAACAAAAAATGGTTTTATGCTTTGGTTTCTAAACAATTATTACTTATTATTTTATTAGAATTAAATAAGTGTTCAGCTAATATTTGCCAGATTTATAGGTATTCATAGCTAGGTGGCTAGCTGTATTTCGACTATTACCTGACTTAGCTCGGGAAAAAAATAATTCAGACGAACAGAATTATGTTTTAAAAGGACACTTTCTTACCAAAAACAACCAAATTAAATTATAAGATGTAAGAACTATAACTGTTTTTTTTTTCTGGTATTTATGAGTAATCACTGGCGTCAAAAATATAAAAAAATTAATTTCATATTTCAAGTACAAAACTCACGTGTGTACCACCACGGTTAGGAGTTAAAAAGAGGTAGAAAGAAGCCTAGTTCACTATACATTCTTGGTCCTTAACCTGTCTGTAAAAATCCCGTTGAAATTAAGTAGCCCTTTCGATGAATAATACCACGGACACACACACAGACACTTCTATTAAATGTTATTGTATAACTGATGTAGATTAAATTACCTAATGTAGCACTGACCAATTCCAAATTTCTTTGACCAGTTCTACAACGATACTCTATGCATTCGTCCAACTCGTTTTGTAATTTTTCTATTATTTTATCTTTAAATTCCATTTGTAAAGTTAGAGATCTTTGGAAGGACTAAAAAGTGTAAAACTAGAATTAATATTAAAACGTTAAGTATTTCGTTTCAATGCTAGTTAGTTATTATTATAAAATACAATTGTATAGAGTGGCAAATAACGATAGCTTAAATAATAATATGTAAGATTGTTTTTAATGTTTTTCGGGTGAAAAAATGCATTCACAGATTAGTTTTTTTTTTTACTTAATTTACTATCTAGTTACAAATCACTCTTATGAGTAAGAATACGTAGTACATGACTTGCCGAAATTTGACTATGCAACTCTGTGTCATGGTATTTGAACAATATGTTTTCCCAGTGTTTGGTAAGAATTGTTGTACTATCTATAGTATCGTCCACATTTTTTGTCAACATATCCTGGTTGTAATTAATATATTACATAATAATTCAACAATAAACAATATAGGTATTTTATAATCAGTATATAATAAATCGTTATTACTGTATAAATCTTCGTTCTATGGCGTAATATTCCCAACATCTTCTCTTCTTTTCTATCCATAATCAATCCATGTAATTACTCACCTGCTAATTTATACGAATTCAAGTAGATAGAATCTTTTTTCGATTAACATTTATAATAATATTATAAGTACCTACCTACCTATTTATTATAGTTATTATTTATTTTACAACGGAACAAAGTCTATTTAAAATAAACGGTTATCGAAACAGCATTATAGCGGCATATTCCTTATAATATAAAGAAAATAATTAAACTTATTTTACGTAGGTATGTGACCTTTAAAAATTAACTATGACTCACTGTTTATAATAAAACAAATTATGTTGGGATGGCTTCTATAGATATAGTACAACAACAAAAAACAATTGCACTTAGTCCAATCATTTTTTTGAAATTTAATTTAATATTAAGCATTAATTGTAAATTACATTATTACTACACACTTTGTGCATAACAAGATATAATAAAAACAAATTAAATTTTCTTACATTGATGAATATAATGCATGTTATTTATATAATAATAACATTATAAATACATTTTTAAATATATATAGCTTCGTTATATTATCAATAAATTCTTAGTACTAACCGTTGGCCATTGGTATTTCGATGAATTCAATGAATAACAACATTTGTACGATCACTTCAGGTTTTTAAATGACTTTACCTACTGCTACTACTGTTAGCTAAGTGCTAACATAATACATTCAAATTATTTGCTATTCATATTATTGATTGTGTGTCGTTTAATTTTATGCAGATTAAGGGGAGTATTTTATTTGTTTCAAATTTATTCCACTTTAAATCTAAGGTATATTTAAAACTGTCTGTCCGTAAAAAGAATTATGTGGAACCTGTCAATACTAAGTTTTATTAATTTAAAAGATGTTATGAAAAATTAAATTTTTATATTTCCCATGTTTATTTATATAAAATACTGTAGGTAGGCGCATAATTGATAATATTATTACTCTTTAATAAACATAATAAAATAAAAAATTATGGAAAATATGTTACTTGCTAAATCGTTTGATATTATGTAAGTATCATCAATACGGCATGTATTTTTTAATGGTCATAATAAATTATTTTCCAGCTAAATAAAATATAAAATAATAATATTATATAATCATTATAATCATTATTTAGATCAAAGCATGGTTAATATTTCATATAGGTAACATAAAATATAAATTGACGAGTCAGATATTTTTGAAACAACTACTACTTATATATTATGACAAAGTCGTAAGTATGGAATATTTTGAAAATGCTTAACTTGACATCAACATTATAATAAAAACAAATATTTTATATACCATAACAGTATAACACTGCAGTATCGTTAATCTTAGTCTCTAAATGTAAACATTATAGTATTATATAACCAAACTTCCAATATTTAAAACATGAAATTATTTTATTATAGTAAATAAACATTAAAATGATTTGATAGAATCAGTACCCATATGTTTATATTTTATATACATTTTTTATTAAAAAGAATATTTTCTAACTATGCTACAAGGCATAATAAACAAATTATAAAAATAAAAGAATACACAACAATGATTACATGAGGAGGGAGGCCATACAGTGATATAACGAAACATCAATTATTTTCATATATATTTATATAATGTAATCTATAAAATTATTAGTTGGATTGTAGACTAATTAGGCCTTATAAGCTGATAGAATATTATTATTATAATTTTTAAACTGTGAAATATAGTTTAGTGTTGATATCAGTCGTAGTTAGCATTAGATAATATAATAAAAATATTCCTTTCTTAATTTTTAAAGTGTATTTCTATATTTTTTTTTCTAATTTGAAATTAAATTATTTATTAAAAATCTATCAAAAGTCATCATAAATAAAATTCTTATATTAGAATACTCTTTCCATTAGAGTGAATGCAGTTTAATGCAACATAATATTTTCAAAGAAAACCAGGTAAATTGATTTTAAATTTTTTAAAGTAGTTTTTCAGCGTTAAATGCATAACAATTTTATTATCAAAATATATAAACAATGAACACATTTTACACATTTATTGGGGGCCTGGTGAGGCTCGGTGGTAGGCTCAGTCACTACCATATTCTGAAGCAAAGTTTCAGCAAAGTACCACCATGATTTTTAGAGACTAATTCTCACCCCACATACACGTGTTCCACAACTAAGATTTACATTATCATAACGTAATAATTTAGTTGAATTATATTGGGTATTATATTCTATGTAGGTACCCATGCAAATGTTTGTAAATAATGTTATATATTATCAATTGTTAAATTGACAAAAAAAATAAATACTGCAATAATAAGTTAGGTGGATGACTTAATCAGGAAAACTTTATAATGAAAAAAAAAAAACAAAAAAAATAATATATATTTTGTCAATACATATAATAATCACATGATCGATAATACAGAAAGTATGTTTATTTTTTTGATAAAACAATAAATATATACACGTTCTAAACAATTTATACTCCACAAAAAATACATCAAATTGCGTACAAGGTTTGACGTATCAAAATGAAATATACTACCGAGAAATCGTAGGTTATATTATAATATTTTTCACCTTTGAAACGTAACTATACAATTTTTAAGGTGTACAAAATATTGTGATTGAAACGTTACCTTATTAATAGACACGTAAAACCGTAAAAGTAGTTCGTGATTTTATTAATAATTGCGAGGTATGCTAAAGTGTTTATATGTTGTGTAAAATATTAAAATTCCAAAGGTAAGGGAGAGTTAAAAAAATAACCATTACGATCAGAACTGAAGCGATTCTAATGAATTTGCATTTCACTATAGGTAAATTCAAATAAAGTGTTACAAATTGTATTCAAAGCATAAAATGAATATTAACTATATTTAACCATTCTAGGTAACCATTCTAAATACCAAATTTTACTGTTATATGTTTTAGATTTAGACGTTCGTCTACATATAAATGAATGGATAAATTCATGTCATTTATATGTCATTATTAGATAAATCATAATAGATTTAGCATTTTATACCATAATTTCAATATAATTATAATATTTTAATATAAAATCAAACATTTTAAATATATTCTTGAATTCTTTTCAAAAAATATTTTTGACGAGGTTGATCAATTTTTTTTCATATATCTAAGTTATTCTTTTAAAAGTATTAACGTTGTCTGATTTATTTCGAAGTTGGTTTGATGGAAAATTATTTTTATATTAAACAGCCTAAATATAATTTCTAGAACACATAAACACCTACGATCTAAGTCTAAAAGTCTACAAGTGGGTCACTGTATAATGGATGGTATTAAATTTGAATTTAATGATATAATATCGTTGTATAAGAAAAACGATTCTGAGCGGAGATGGTATGTCAGTTTAGGTATAAGACATATTATATACATATCTATGGTATTAAAAAAAAATTTACCTATAATAGGTACCTAAAATAAATTCCAAATTAATCATATCACAATATCTATTAGGTACTTATAACGCATTATACATCAATAACAAACTGTGATACTATCCTAGATACATAATAGTAGTATACTTTAGAAGTTTCAAGTACCAACGAATAATATTATACAATCACAACAAAATAACTAAAATAGTTATTCTAGGTTTTTTAATATGTAATTTCGTCCAAATTTGAACTTAAAATGACTATAAAAATAAACTGTGCTTATGTATTTTTTTAGATTTTTTGGTAACAGAATTAACTACTTACGTGGAATCTTGTTTTAAACTTTCAATCTTTAGATATAAAAGTTGACATTTTATACATTTTTAACAACAAAATAATTATTGAATTTTAAATTTAAATTTTTTCAAAATTCAATGATTATAAAAAAAAAATTGTGTACATGTATTTTTAATTTTTTTCAAATTTATAAAACTTTATTATTGATATTCATAGGAAAAAAAAAATTTAAATATGAAATTGTCCTTAAACAGCTCAAAACAAGTCAAAATATTTTGAAAATTTTATCACGTATAAGAATCAATTAAATAAATATTCAGTGAAATTTTCATGTATCTACAGTTATTCGTTTTTGAATTACAACAAAATAAGAAAATCACTACATGAGAAATCGAGTGAATATCCAATGTTGTAAACATTTGAATTTCAGACGCTCGTAAAAATTTAGTTTGACTTTCTTAAGGACATTTTTTTTTTTGATAAAATTAGACAAACTTATAAGGAATACAGTATAGCTATATAGTATACTAGGTGAAGTGTGGTTTCTTTTATGATGATGTGTTGATTTATTTGATAATAAATCATCAAACAACTTTAATATTTGGTTTGTATAATTATTTGTTTAGATCAAATAAATTAACACAATTAACAATTTATTACAATTTATCATTATTTATTTAGAATCGAGTTTTATTAATATCAGCAAAACATAGTACATTAAATATTTTTTTCGTATAAACTATAAAATTATTATTATTACTTTAGCAATTGTTTTCCTTGACTGAATACTATAATAATATTATTATAATGACATAACTTATATTTTGCCGTAAAAAATTATGTTCAAACATGTATCTCGCTTAACTACCTACTCGTCAAGTGATCGATTTCCAATTGAATACAAACGAAATAAATCAGCGCCATTCGTTACTTATTACTAGTGGGAAATATCTTTTATTCAATTACAAAAACTGTCATTTGACAATTTTCGTTAAACTGGGACACCTCTCCTCAGTAGTTTTAACAATTTGTTAAACGGTGGTGTTACCTCTAGGTACCGATTATGAACAAAATCCTACATTAAAAACAGCATCCGCAGTAAAGATTTTTCATTTGTAAGGAGAATTACATAGAGGGTGTTAGTGCAGAAGAAAGATACCTTGTTATTGTTGATTTGCGATTTGCAATAAACAAAGTGTAACGAAAATCCGTTAGAAAAATAAGTTGTACTCTGCCAAAAAACATAACTATGTTAAAAATAAAAGTCTTATATCTGAGTTATTAAATTACTTTACGACTCCATAATATCATATTAAGACAATACAATAGTGTCAGATGTGAATGGATGGTTTTTGGTATTTTATTATATAGGTAATGATAAGTTTAAGTGATTTAAATAACTTCTAAATCTATATTTCCTTATTTTGATACCAAATTGAAAATAAATAATCATAATTTTTATCTCACGAATACCGTTCAAAGTCTTTATTAAGTTTCAGATCGGAAAAATAATAAAGTCTCGATGATTTAATATACTTTTATTTTAAGGAGTCTTTAGAAAACGCTTTTTGGAATTGTTACGCATACAGCATCTCTTAAAATTGTAATTTGTGTCCAATATAGTATTTATTTATAACTGCTTCCAAATACATAAATACATTATCAGCTCTAGTAATACACCATCTTCCAGTATCTGAACTTTTATTACCTAGGTACTTGAATGTAAAGTTTAAATGTTAAATATTAATGCTTCAAACTTATGTTAAAAAAAAAAAATGTAGTGAAAAGTTTTTAGTTTTTTTGTGAAGAGAGAGATTTGTTTGGCTATGTATCTATATGATTTGGAATAGCCAAATCAAGTGAACCTATTGAAATTTCTCAGAAGTTGTAAATTTTCAATTTTTTCAATAATTTATTTAAGCGTAAGAAAAACTACCAAAATCCGTCAAAAATATTTTGTCAGGATTTTAGATTTTATGCGAGCTCCAGTCAAAGAATGTTTTCGAATGTAGGTAATGTTTAATTTTAATCATTACTTTTAAATTTATGGAAAATTGGTATACCAAATGGAGATTTAAATTAAACCATAGCAAGTCTATACCACCACCTTTACGCTTAGACCAGCTCTTACCCCTGAGGTAACTCTGTACGGTGCTCCAATCCCATCCTCTCCTTCAGTCAAATACCTTGGTCTCACATTAGATAAAATATTAACTTGGGCCCACCATATTAGAGCAAAAAGACTTTCACTGAACAACCGCTTTCGTATCCTCAAACCTCTAGTATCTAATAAACACACCTCCCTTCATGTCAAACTCCTCATCTACAAAACACTACTGAAACCAATCTGGACGTACGGGATACAGATATGGGGTAGTACAAAAAAGACAAATTTAAATAAAATTCAATGTTTTCAAAACATTGCGCTAAGAAAATTAATAAATGCTCCCCATACATATCTAACCATACTCTCCATACTGACCTAAAATTAAAAACTATCCACGAGGAAGCCAAACACTTTTACAAAAGATTCTACAACCGTCTTTCCTCCCACTCAAATCCTTTAATTAAAAACCTCTCCTCCCTCTCAATCCCCGGCAGTCCTCCTAGACGTTTAAAACGGAAATGGTACAGAGACCTGTTATAAATTTTAATATAGAAATAAAAATAAAAATAAAAAATATTAACTAATTAAATATTATATAATACATTTACTTTTTCATACATAACATCAACATTAAAGTGTCATCATTGGGTGGCTTCTTTACTCACTTTTTTTTTGTATTTTGTATACTCATGTTATCTGTACCTTATCATATATGCTTATTATGTCATCTGATATAGATTGTATATTTCGACTTAAAATAAAAAAAAATAAAAAAACTTTTAAATTTAATATCATAAATCATAATACACCACCATCCTTGCACGTTTAACATTCAGTAGCTATATCCATAAGCGGAAATCCATTACAATTTCTTGGTGGGGGGGGGCTAACATTATTAACATCAATGTGAGTAGAGGGAGCTTCGATCCTATTGGAATATTTGGGAGCATAGCTCCCGCTCCATGGTTTCCGCCTATTGCCGTATCCTGTCCGGATTCTGTATTAGATAATGAAGCATTTAGTATTAGTATTGTTTTAGATATACTGGGTGATTATATAAAAGTCAACACTCGCATTATCTCAATAAATATGAACGTTTTTTGAAAATATTTATTTTTATATGATTTGAATTCTTTAAAAAACAATATTTTAGAAAAAAAATATATAATTTTTACTATTTTTAACTTTTCTGAATGACAACTTACATTTTTTTTTATAGATTCCAAATCAGAATTTTTTTTTTGAGGATTTTAATATATGAAATTTTAATTTCGAATGATAGTACCTAGTTCATTATTTGTAAGCGTGGACAGTTGCGGCAGCTGTGGACTGTGGTACCTACGCAAAATGATCGTCTTCTTCTTCATTACTAGTCCACTGATGTAAAAATTAAATATTTATAATTGAGTACCTAACTAATCGGCTGTCTGTTCAGAAGAAACAAATTAATAAAGGTGCTATCCATGCAACTAGATGACGAACTAGTGTATATAATTGACCATATCTCATAGTGCAGTAGGGCCATAGTAACAATTTTGACACCATTAGAACCGGAATACTATGTGAAACAAGATGAACGAAAAAAACGTAAATTGATAAGGATGTCACTGACTGTATTTCACGAATAAACAGCCGTTAATAGTTGAAGCTCAAAATGTTCAAAAAAAATATTCTATCAGTATAAAATAGTATAAAATTAAAAATATGTACTGTCATTCAAAATAATAAAAACAAAACCAATTTAAAAAAATATATTTCTTAAATATTGTTTTGAAAATTGAGTTGGTTATATAAGGTTCTGAGAATTTAATCTTAGAGATATTTGTATAGATTTCACAATGATGTGTGTTTTATTTCTGTGTACACGTTTTATAGTAGAATAATGCTTCAATCTTCAACTTCTTGAGTGTGATTTCTGGTAGAAAATTGTAACTTGTAATTTGAAAGGTCAAAAGTGATAATTTCTAGTACCTATTTACCTACTTGTCAAAATAATAGGAAAACCCCAACTAAGGAAAAACTGGAATATTTCTCCTTTGTAGGTAATTGTATGAAATTAGTGTTTACTGTTAAAAGAATCACAATGTATAGTTGAACACTTGAACCTAAATTTCTCTTAAAACATGATTATTATTATTATATTATATGTATTGTCTATAGTTATTTGAATCATGTAATACAATAAAAACATTAATTTTTACGTGCGACGTAGATTAAAATATTTTTATTAAATAACAAACATTTTTTTTACTTGTTAGATTTAAATAAGTACCTATTTCATAATGATTAATTCTGTTAATTCATACATCAATATTCAACGTGGTAACTTTCAGTAAGTATAAATATGTAACAGTATAATCTGATATGTAATTACAATTAATATTACGTGTTGCTTAATTAATACAGTACTATATTATATTAACGTATACATCATCATAATATATCAAACATAATTTTCTACTTTTTTATATGTACCTATTACAAATGAGAGTATTTATATGGGTAACTCGTTTATAGTTAAATTTGATTTTGTACAGTTTGGTAGTGGAAATATATTTTATGACTTCCTTCTGTACACTACACAGGTATATTATGCAAGAATGTTATAATAGGTACGTGACAAAACTAAAAAAATACACACACACACACACACACACACACACACACACACACACACACACACACACACACCATCATATATGTTTTTTTACTAATATAATAATTGTTTCAAGAAACGTACAGCATGTAATTAAAATATACGCATACCATATTTTAAAAACTATATTAGACTAATAAATTCAAAGCTCCTCTCGAAATCTTAAGTTACAATACAAATTGTATACTGCATGTCTTTATGCTTCATAATACTATACCTAATCATTATGTTTACTTGCAAAATAAAGTTTAGACAATTGCATACTGTTATTATTATTATTATTATTATTATAATGTGTACTGTTATTTTTTTCAATTGCATAATCGATATTTTTGTTTAATTATTAGTATAGCTACGATATCTACTTCATTATAATTTTAAACAGTATTAGTATTGAGTAGTACCTACTACCTAATAGGTACCTTTTTATTAGATAATTAAAATATATTATAAACCATTATTACCTATTGTTTGTTAATTGTGGCAACGGCTTTTACGTAATAGATTATTTTTAGAATTACGAGAATTCATAAAATCCTTGAACATTATAGCTGATATTCACTTTTGTGATAAATACGTATTTAGTTATTCGTCCAACTTTTAGTTAAAAATTCGGGCAGAATACAGACTCTTTGCTCAAATCTGAGATAAAAGTGGTATATTGTTTTAAATTTGAATACAACAATAAGTTAACAAATTTGATAAAACGCTAACAGTTTGTTAGTGCTTTCAAATTTTAATTGCTCAAGCGATTAGTATCATAAATATAAATTCCAACTCACGGTGTTATGCAATATTGTTGATACTTTATTAGAAATAACAACTGCTAGTGTTAAAAACTTCAGTTGAATCATAGTTATCATTTAAAACTTTAATCAATTGTATACCTAAGTAACTATCAAAAACGATTTTAAAATTAACGATTTCTATTAAAGTCCAACATAGAGTTGGATGTGCAGATCTAATTTTCAAGTCCAACAAATTAAAATAGTAATTTTTTATTTCTAGAACTCTATCTGTTGAGTAATTTTACTAATTTATTTATACTCAAAACATCTATTCCTTAGCATATATTTTTTAAGATAATTTTGCTGTATGATAATAATATAAAATATTTTGTGTAATACTATGATGGATTTTATTTTTAAGGTATTAAATGAGGTTCGTTCGGAAATGAGCTAAATTGAAACAAAACCATAATGAAGCTCACAAAAAAGTCTATAAACGACGATACTAACATGGCGGAAGAAGTGGACGCAGAGCACGAAAAATGGCAAAAACTGAATTTAGGCTCAAAAGTTAAATATGTAATTAGCAACATTACGGTGGAACCACTGCTCGCGTTTTTCATCGTATCAAGTGTGCTCGGCAACCTCACCACACAAAACCTAAACTTGCAGAAATCATGTAGGGTTAATTTAAACATGAGCGACGCCATTTGCACTGCGTTGGAACAACGGAATAAGACCAATTACAGTATTGACCAAGAGGCAAAAGTCCAAGAGCTGGTCACCGACATGACAATGTGGCAGTCGGTTATACAGCACACCATACCGTGTATATTTGTGATTTTCGTCGGATCCTGGAGTGACAGGACCCGCAAGAGGAAACCGGTCCTGTTGTTGCCAATTTTTGGAGAGCTCGTGCGGGTCTTGGGCTTGTTGGTTTGTGTATTCTATTTTTACGAACTACCAATGGAAATCGCAGGTCTGGTCGAATCCGTGCCCGGGTCACTAACGGGTGGTTGGATGATCATGTTCATGGGTGTGTTTACATACATTTCAGACGTAACCACGGTTGGTATACAGTTTTTGATATTTTTCAATACTCCTCTGGAACTTAAAATAAATAACTACCTACACGTATTATATTGAAATTATGGTTTCAGGTGAAAATGAGAACTCTTAGAATAGGTGTGCTGAACCTATCATTAACCATAGGGATATCTTTCGGTATAGCCTTGTCTGGTATTCTGTACCAAAAGCTCGGTTTTTATGGAATATATTCAATATGTTCCACTTTATACTTCATGGGTATACTTTATGGATTTTTTTGTCTTAAAGATATAAAAAATAATGATACACCGGCCGTTTGTGAAGACTCTAAATTCGTTAAAAATTCGTCGTTCTCAACAAACGTTAAGGAATTTTTTGATTTAATACACATTAAAAATGCGTTTAGAGTAACTTTCAAAAGAGGTAATGATAACAGGAGGCTTCGTATTTTGATGATGATGGTAGTTCTAATGATAATAATGGGTCCTATGACAGGTTAGTAAATTATTTGGAAACTTATATATGTTACACTTCCACTATATGAGATATATTATACATTTTATCACATCTAAAAATACTAAAACAATCACAATATGTATTTAAAACAATCTAAAATTAAACATTTTTTAATCATACATTTTAGGTGAAATGTCAGTTATGTACTTGTCGACCAGGATTCGATTTAACTGGGACGAAGTTGATTACAGTATGTTTTCTACATTTACCATGGTCACTGGTTTTATTGGTATGTAACCAAATATTGTTAAAAATAAATGTAATATAAAACACATTATCCAACGTTTATTTTAGGAACATCAATTTCGTTATGGATTTTCAATCACAAATTGAAAATGGATGACGCATTGATCGCTGCAATGGCATGTGTCAGTAAAGTCATTGGTAGTTTTGTTTTCGCGTTTGCACCCAATACATACATATTTTATTTGGGTAAGTAAATAATTTATACTCACGATAGCAGATTTTTAGAAATTGTAATACTTATACAATTAACAATTCAATTTTTTCAGGTCCAGTTGTGGAAATTATTCATGGCGCTGGTTCCATTGCAACTAGATCTATATTCACTAAACTTGTCACTCCAGAAGAACTTGGTAATTTTTAAACTGTTGCAACGATTGGAATATAATTTTACCTAACTATGATAACAATTTAATTGTTTAGGTCAAGTAAGTGCTGTAGTAGGAGTTTTTGAGGCTTTTGTTCCAATGATATATGTACCGATGTACAGTGCATTTTATAAAGCAACAATGAAAACTTTCCCAGGAGCTTACTTCCTCCTCGGTGGTGGATTAACTATACCAGCAGTTTTTATATTTTTGTAAGTATTAAAGCCAACAATTATAAAATAATGTACTATTATATTTTGTGATATTAAAGGAATCTATTATTTATAGTGATGGGCAACGATACAATTTTGTGTTTTGATATAATGATATCGTTCCGATTTTCCGATATTGTATGCGATATCATAAGTTGAACGATATCATCATATCGATATCGTTTAGAAAATATCGAAAATACATATTTTAAATTAATATTGTTGCCCATCACTAATTATTTTTAAAATATTATAATACTTTAGTATATATGTAGTTAAATCAAGCGTCTACAATGAAAGTACATTCGAGGATGGTTCATAAACCATAGCTAAAATAAATTACAGATGAAAAGTTATAATGGTACATAAAAAAAAAATATTTACCTACGTCAAAAAATTTGTGAGGGAGTTCAACCCCCAAAACTCCACTATCGAAGCTTATTACCTATATAGATTCTAAGCCGGGCGATAAATGTATTAATTTTAAATTATATGTGTGTGTGTTTTTTCCTATCAGAACTTTTGGGGCAGTAAAAATGCTTAAATTTTCAACTTTAACATATTTTCTGGTAAGAAAGCGAATCTTGTAAAAGGAAGAAATTCTCAGTAGTTTTCAAAAAGGTAGAGAAAGACTAAAACAAATTAAGAAAAAATGGGCATTTTTTCTCAAAACAAGTATTTGTCAAAATTGGTTTTGTTTTTTTTTTTTTGTAGTAAATCAAAACCGAATAACCATAGATATTTGACATTTTAATAAAATGTTTATATGACCATTTTCCAGGCAATAAAATCATTCAAAATATTTTTACTGTTTTTGAGCTATTTATATAGCCATGAGAATGTGTAGGCGCGATCAAAAAACTTGAAAATGTAATACCTACAATGTTCTTCATAAGTTGTGGTAATAGCAGTTCAAATATAGTGAAGATAGGTACATAGGCACAAATTTAACTTAAAAAATTTTGTCCAAATTTGTCAAAATCACGATCATTGGCAAATTATTTTGTAATTTAAAATGTATAAAATATTAAAATGTTAAATTGTTATGGCTAAGGCTTGAAAATGTTTGTTTGTTAATAGTTAATATTGAAACCAACAAATCTAAAACATATTATATATGCACAAGTTTTTCATATTCAATATTTTTTTCAATATTCAATGTAAGTCCAAATTTGGACTAAATTGGATAGGTGGTTAAACAAAGTATAATGAATTTATTTTGTTGTAAATTAAAAATATTATTCATGGGTACACGCAACTTATAAAGTATACTTTTATATTTTACACATACAATGACATTTTCAAATGCAATGTTTTTGGCAAAAGTTAATTTAACCAACTGTATTGATAATATTGTAATAAATAAATTACTTTAATAGCTTCTATATCATAGAATAGGTATACCTACTTACCTACTTACCTACTTAGTAACATAGGCTGATAGACCGTCTTTGTTCAGAATCTTTTTCGTATACAATGATTTATCATTGAATTCAACTTTAACCCGTCTATTACAGTAATCTAGTCGACACGTCCTACTGTACAGCATTTTTTATAAGTGGAATTATTTAAAGAACTGACAAATTATAGTTTAAGACAATGACAAATAGGTACCTACTCACATATTTTCAAATCTTACTGTTGGGTTATGTCATATCAAATTACAAATTATAGATAATACTTCATAACTTATTAATTAATAACTAATAATTGTCTTTATTTCAGGTGGATGCATAAAGGAAATAAAGAACGAGAGGCACGTGAAATAGAAAATAATAAATCTGAAATAGTACAGAAAAATTCTGAAGTAACGAATGATACAATCAAAATTCCTAAATTATACGAAATATCAGAAAAAAATAATTATGAAAACTCAGGGTTTAAATCCGACTAATGTGCAAACAATTAATCATGCAATATTTAAATAAAATGTGTAATTAGAATTTATTATTTTATTAAACTAAGACCAAAATAAATGTGTATATATATTTTTTCCTTTTTAATTAATTATACGACTGTTATATTATTTTTCATATAATCTTAAGTTTTAATATTGTTAATTATAATTATTCATTGATAAGTGTTTAATATGATAATTATTGAACTGTTAATTTATATAATTTTTGTGGAGAGACTAGATAAAAATATTTTTTATAATATATTGTGATAGTAAAATGTATAATCTAATCCTTATTATATATCCATAAAAACGTCAATAAAATAATTATTTCAATAATTTTTATGTCACATAAATATTTATTAAGTCACAAAATATAAATAAATATATATATTTTTGTATTTATTGAAGATTTTTAATACCAAATCTCATTATCATCTAAGAAAATTATTTTAATTTTAAACGTACTCCTCGTAATATTTCTCATATTAACTTAAGGACATTTTACCTGATCTATATCTTATAACCTATATTATTGAAGAGTATATTAGCCTTGAACGAAAAATGCTATTCAAATTTGAAATTCATCAAGTTAAAGATAACTTTATTTTTTTAAGTTTTATTGAAATTTGAAAAAATTAAGCAAAATACATATTCACAGTTTTATGGAAAAAGTTTGATCTGTATCTAATTAACCATGATAACTTGGTTAGGCATATAACTGCTTGTATCACGATTCTTTCCTGCACGAAACCGTTTTTATATAGTATTTTATAATTAAAATAGCCAACATTAAGAGCATTATTTTGAGCTACTATTCATATTGGTGATTGAATGTATTTTAATGGTGTTTATTATTATTTTTTTTATATATCCGGTATACAAAATATCTACCAAAAAGAGTGCTTCGATTTCAACATATACTACCTTATCTTTTAGAAAATTGAATCAAGATGACACTTTAGAAAGGTCATTTTTCGATTTTCTCAATATTTATTTAATTGCACAGGAAAACAACAGACAAATTACGAAAAACCGCTAAAAATGGGATTTTAATTTCTAACTCTTTGTTTATCACCATAGAAACGAATAAAAAATAATAATGCCTATTATAATAATATAAATTCAACTTACAGAATATAATAAATAATAATAATATCCAGACTGACAAACCGTCTCCTCTCAGAATCGCTTTTCTTTTACAATGATATTATATCATTGAATTCAAGTTTAATACAATCCTTCATACATTGAACTAATTGTAACCAACTGTACAGCAGAGCGACGTCCACTTATTCACTTTTTTTTCTTAATTTTTTTCAACATTAAGTACATTAATATTGCTATTAAAAAACTACATTGAAAAACTTTTTAGTAAGGAAATATAACTATAAATAACTCACTATTGGCTATTGATTTACCTAATTTCACATTCTTTAATTTGTTATTTGATAATTGTTATCATTACTAATAACCAAAGTGAAGGGATAATTGTTTTGCATCTTGTTTTATTAAATTAATACTAAAACAGTAAAAAGGTAGACAAGTGGGTGTCGCTCTGCTGTGCAGTAGGTTACAAGTGGGTCACTGTAACGGATGGTGTTAAATTTGAGTGCAATGATATACCTAAAATTATCATTGTATACGAATAACGATTCTGAAAGAAGACGGTATGTCCTTCTAGGTGAAAGACATACTATATACGTATCTATGGTATAAAAAAAAAATTGACCTATAATGAATTCCAAATTAATCATATCACAATATCCATTAGGTACTTATAACAAGTTATACACCAACAAGAATCCCCTGATACTATCATAGATATATAGTAGTATACTTTAGAAGTTTCAAGTACCCACGAATAATATTATACAATCACAACAAAATAATTAAAATAGTTATTCTAGGTTTTTTATTATGTAATTTTGTCCAAATTTGAACTTAAAATGACTATAAAAATAAAATTTACTTATGTATTTTTTAGATTTTTTTAACAGAATTAACTATTTACGTGAAATCTTGTTTTAAATTTTCAATCCTTAGATATAAAAGTTGAACATTTTATAAATTTTTAACTAAAAAATAATTATTCAATTTTAAATTTGATAAATGTTGTTAAAATTCGATCTTTAAATGCTTATAAAAAAAAATTGTGCCTATGTATTTTTAATATTTTTCAACTGATATTGTAACAATATATCAGGAGCCTTGCATTAAATTTTTACAATTTTTGGCCCAACAGATAAAACTTTATTGATATTTATAGAAAAAAAAAACTAAAAAAATTGGAAACTGAAAATGTCCCTAAGCAATTCAGAATAAATCAAAATATTTTGAAAATGTTATCGTGCATAGAAAATGCAAATATAAACAACTAGTGAAAATTTCATGTATCTATGGTCGTTTGTTTTAAAGTTACACCAAAAACCAAATTCGATTTTGTGTAAAAATTCCCGTTTTTCTTTAATATTTTTCTTATGTTTTTCTTGGCGCTTTTGAAAATTACTGGGAATTTTAAATTTTGACCTCCTCAATGCACCAACGATATTCACTTTCCAATCCAACAAGTTATTGAAGTTGAAAATCGAAGCATTTTTTCGACTACTTATCGTGTACAGACACAAAAAAAAAAAAAAATACACACATCATTGTAAAATCAATCCATTCATCGTTCCTCTCAGAATCTAAAATACACATCATTGTAAAATCAATAGATTCATCGCTCCCCTCAGAATTTAAAATTATTACCTTGCAAGACAAGGTAATAATTTTAATTCAACACCTTGTGTTGAATAGTAAAGTTACGAAAGTAACGCGTTACTGTAATGGCGTTACTTTGCTTGTAATGTGTTACGTAATTTAATTAGAATTATTTCCAAGTAATGAAAATGAAATGGAAATTCCTTTTGAAAATTAATTTCTATAGAATAACGCGTTACAGTTTCGAGCTTCCTACCTATTCGAATTGAAAAAATATATATATGGGTATGTATAATGAGGGTATAATTATGTTTACCAATCTAATGTGTATATATATTTCATTTTAACTCGCCACAATTCAGTTTTCAATGGTTTTGACATTTGAAATGTCTAATCGCACCTAAATCACGAGAACAGTTAATTAAATATATTATTTAATTTGATTCTTTTAAATAGGTTTCCTTTGAATATCTTGTATGGAAGACTAAGTTTTATACGATCCTATTAACTATTATACAGGTTTTATAAAGAATTTGCTAGTTCAATTTACCTGCAGAAGATATTTGCCAAGAAATTTAAAAAAAAATTTCTTTTTTGGAACGAGGAAGTAATGAGTTACTTTTCTATTTTAAAAATAAAGTAATTTCATTACAATTTTATTTGAGTAACGAGTAAAGTGACTTAGTAACATTTATCTCTTAGGAAAGAGTAAAGTAACTTAATTACTTTTAAAAGTAACTTACCCAACACTGCTTGCAAGCAATTTAAATAATCATGTATATAATGTTCGCAAATCGTATGCGTCTTAACGGTGCATAGTAGTCCAAAGGTGGGCATTAACTTGTTAAAAAGTTAAAGTTAAGTTAAAAAGTTAATTTTTTTTTAACTTTTTAACTTAACTAGTTAATTATTTTTCTTTTTAACTTATTAACTTATTCAGATAAAATTTTTATTGTTGTAACTTAACTTTTTATAGTTAATTATCATTTTCACGCAGTTAAGTTAATTTTATTTTCGAGTCATGCGTAATCATCTAAGCAATACTGATTCGTCGACTTTTTTACGATTTTGGTAATTTATTTTCGAATTATATATTATAATAATTTAATTTTTTACAGTGTGAAATGTCTTGGTAAATGTTTGTATAAAACAAAATACCTACTATGGTAGTTTATGACTAAAAAATATTGTACCTTCAAAAAAATTAATTTTTTTAACTGAGATAAGTTAATTTTATTTTCTATCTTAACTTTAAACTTATCTAGTTAAATTTTTTTTGTTTGTTAACTTTTAACTGAACTGAAGGCAATTTAATTGAATTAACTTAACTTGCCACAGTTAATTATTTTCATTAACTTGCCCACCATTGCATAGTACTACTGCATACCTACCTCATCTATAATATTATATTTGCGATCTATCATTGTATATTAGGTAAGAAACTAAGATTATCATATTTTTTATGATGTTATAAAAGCATAAATATTGTAAGTGTAGGTAAGTACTACAAGTCCATATTATATAAATATAAAAATTATTGATAGTATAATATTATATTTTAATTACTATTTTTACTAGTTGTCCAATTATATTTGAATAAAATATCGATACAAGGCTACTTTATTATTTGGTTATAATTATTGCTAATTATCGTTGGAAATTATAACAATAGTATTCGACATTGATTCCGCGCATGACTTGTGTTGTGTAAAACAAAATGTTTGGACATATCATAATAAAACGGTTTTATCAGTTCGATTAGTTCGAAATTTAGTTCGGAAAGTGTGGTGGGAAAACAATTCGAGCAGATCAGTCCAAGTAATCTATGTTAATATAAAATATGATTTAATTTGATCGTACAATATTGTAGTACATTAAAGTAGTTGCAGTAGTGAGTAGGTACCTACACGCGTTACACGTCTACATGTTCCGTAATCGGAAAAATACATCGGTGACTGAATATCTCAATTGGGATATTTCACAGGTAATAAATTACAATTTATATACTTAAGTGCACAATCACCAGTAATTATTCATCAATATTTGTTTTATGAATCTACATAATAAATTGAAATTAAAATTTAATTAATTATTTTTGTATGAAACGTATTCTACGAGTAATTTGGAAGTATATAATTAAGTTTAGGATTAAAATAATGTATAGCTATATCTACCTAATATTTTTTTCTCGTAAGAAAGGGTAAAAAGTTAAACAAATTAAAAATCCGTAATTTCAATCTAATGTCATTACTATATTAAGAATTAACTGATTTAGTTTGTAGGCAGTTATAAACTACATTGACTTGTTGTTATACAGAGAAAACATTTTATCATAAAATTAGATAATGCTGAAACCTAATTTTAGATGTTTGATCTTATCAAGAACCATGTAGGTAATTAGATAACTATGAAAATAAATTTAAATTATATGTTAATAATTATAAACTATTTGATGTGCCTTACTGTTTCTCATGTACCTACTACGTTTCAAATTTAATTAAATCGTATGATTTATTATAACAAATACTATTAACTAATGATTATGATAACTATTACTGCAGTGTATTGTAAACAATTATGTAATGCCTAATAATTTGGATCATGTGCTCTAATAACATTTCTATGTGGGATAAACTAATCTGATTGTTTAAGTCTTGTCCATTGATAGATCCTCAAATGAATCTAGATAAGTAAAAAATATTCGCAACAATTAATTTGATATATTTCAAACTAATAAAATTTGATTAAAATAGTTTTTAATACGATTCTTGGATCTGTAGACCTGTTAAATTAATATCAAAAATACTTAGTTACCGAAAAAATGAAATGTCTTAATATAATACTAAAATTATTTGGTACACACTAATTAAAAATTTTTTTAAAAAAAACAGAGATAGATTAATAAATGTGCAAATATGTTTGCTGCAACAGCTATATTTTTCACAAGAATAGAAAATATTATTGGGAAATAATAC
This sequence comes from Macrosiphum rosae, assembly GCA_016617965.1. Taxonomy (NCBI): domain Eukaryota; kingdom Metazoa; phylum Arthropoda; class Insecta; order Hemiptera; family Aphididae; genus Macrosiphum; species Macrosiphum rosae. Next base: position 12,662 of record WHPZ01587668.1, on the reverse strand, counting down.
CTCTTGAAATAAATCTCAGAAAAATATCGTAATGATTAAACATTTTCCATTGGTAACAAATTATATGCATACTAAAAAAAAAACGATTATCGATCATTATATTATACGTTTTACATGTGAACAAATTATCAGTAACCTATTATAGATAAAACTTAAGATGCAATCGTATAACATGTTTACTTCTCGGTAAATGGTGAATACTGATACTTATATATATATAATATATTGAATATTATATCAATTATCACACATCGATAAAGTGTGTCATTTTTAATAAGTCAAGAATGAGTAAGATGTTAAAATCAAAACAATAACTAACCGACATTCATAAATTCGATAATTGTAAATTTGTAGCTAATATATATGTAGACACCTACATAAAAGTATGCAGAACTTACTGTGTTGCATACAATTCGATCAAATCTAATGACTCGGTTATTGGTCGAAATATATTCAGAAAAAATATCTATAGAATAAAATAATAGTACCTCCAGTCAATGATAGCTGCTGAAAAAAAAACTCTAACACAAAATATCATCGGCTTTGTGGCAAGACCGTGTAAGTAAATTTTATCAAATTATACAGGAAAAAGGAAAAACCATGATAGGCTAAATTATTTTTACGTTTGTTGACTGAGATACGAGGTTTTATCCTTTGTAATTTATCATATAGAATAACTATCAAATATTATCAAAATATACTATAATGATATGAATACATAGAAAAAAAAATTATCCATGGATAAAATGCATTTGAAAAAAAAAATGTAAATTTTTTGACTTACGAGGACTTGCCACGAAGCCGACGATATCTAACTGACAAAAGAAACCACAGACTTCTATACTACAATAGATAAGGAATAAATCTATTATTTACATTGTTATCAAGTGTAGCTCGGCAGTGGACGAGTCCGCATTTCGTCGGTTAGAAAAACATTTAATTCATAATACAACATTTATTTGGAAAAACATCGTTTTTAATGGTAAAATAAAATAGTAAATGTAAAATGATTTATTGCCAACCGACCTTGATGCTTCAATAATTCATGGTGGAAGTTCGCTATCTAGTACTATATTATATAAGAAACACGAGTCAAGAAAACGGCTGTTACGGCCAAGTGGCATTTTATAACAGCTATACAAATAATAAAGTAGTTTAACATTAGTTAATTCTATACTATAAACGATGAGAATATACTAATTACAAACTAAAAAAAAAAATTATTTCATTGATTATTGGTCTGTAGAATTATCTTTATCTAAGTTTAAATTGCTATATAATTTAAGGTTATGCATGTAAAATTCAGTACACGGCAATAAATCGCATAATTTTTTCTACAAGCATTTTCGACAGGAAATACTTTTTTGAGATAATTTTGCAGGAGTATTGATCCGTCACCACAAGGATTCAAGTCATGATATTTTGATTCGTAAAAAAAAATACTCTATAATGAATGAATTGTAATATTTTACCCATAAACAATAACATTTTAATGTTTTGTATGCACTTCTAATTCTAAACACTTGCACAAAATTGAAGAATATAAAATATGAGACATTTATTATTAATCATTATATATTATTATTAACTCCTAGGAATATTAAAACCGTTAGAATGGTAATCTTTTCCGATTCTGACAATTTTTCTTTGCAGTATGATATTTTATTGAACATTTATATTATTCTTAGAGTGTAATATATTATACACATATAATAAATGGTATTGTGCCTCAGTGAGGCACAGTGGCTAAAATCAAACACTCAACATGTTTGACATGTTTGAGAGTAACGCCTTGTCAAACGTAAATCCGGCGAGTGCTACGAATGCGTGCGATTTCTATTCTGACCGTGCTGTTCCAATTGCATCGGACGCATTTACGTTGGACACGGCGTAAGCAACGGCCGCTGCTACTAGTTCCCGGATGGGTGACCACCCGGGTCCATAGTGACAAAAACCTTGCCACACATACACGTGCCGGTAGAACTTTTAAATAATAAATAATAAATGCTATTTTGACACTATATTATTTTGTAGTATACAAATTGTGTTTATAAATTAATTGCTTGTGCAAGATAAATAAAAATGTTATGAATGTTCATATTATAATTTATTGGTTGGTTTGATAAGCAAAATACGTATTAATGTTCCCATGTCCAATGTTTGTAATTCGTATACGTAGCAAATGACAGTGTACAGAATATAATTTGAAGTACGTTTTTCTAGGGTTTCTAAAACTGGTATAATATTACGGTACAATGGAAACGAACGAACAAGTAAAAAGTTTCACTCCGGAAGACGAAGACGATCAGAGTTGGCGAAGAATGGGGTTCGGTTCCAGAGTAAAATATGTCTTCCGAAACATCACCGTGGAACCGCTGTTGGCATTCTTTCAGGTGTCGTCCGTCTTATCGAGTTTGACCACGCAGAATCTCAACCTGCAAAAGGCATGCAGGGTGAATCTAAAGATGGACGACGACGTCTGTCACGGATTGGAAAACAAGAACATGTCGTTATACGCCGATCAAGAAGTCCAAGTGCAGCAGCTGGTCGCGGACATGCTCATTTGGCAAACGATGATTCAGAGCAGCATACCGTGTATACTGGTCATATTCATCGGATCGTGGAGTGATCGAAACAAAAAACGCAAACCGTGTATGCTCGTCCCAGTTATCGGTGAAATCGTCAGAAACATTGGCTTGTTACTTTGCGTGTTCTACTTTGACGAGCTGAGGATGGAGGTGGCCGGTCTAGTGGAATCGATACCCACGTCCATGGCCGGTGGACTTACCGTTCTGTACCTGGCCGCATTTTCTTATATAGGAGACATAAGCTCCGTGAGTAAAAAAGCCCTCTTTATTTTTGACCAAATTAATATTAATTACACCTTTCACTAATACAAAGCATTAACCTGCACAGAGTACAAGGGTCGTATTCCTTGGTATCTACGATAAACGATTGTTACATCAATGATTATTTTTTTATACACAATGACATGATTTAGTGACAGTTTAACAATTTTTTGTAAGTGATAACAGAGTTCACATAGACATTTTTAACGTTAAAATCTTTATTAGAGCCTATATAATATTATATGTGCAAATTTATATTTTTTTCTGTTCAGCTGTTTTAATTTAAATAATTCTGATAAAAATCTTTACGTTTCATAATGTTTAGCTTTTAATGCTAACATTTAGTTTGTCATACTTTGCCATATTTGAGTCAATATTGTCTATTGATGAAACATATACATTTCATATGTTTGAATAATAAAAAAAAGTTTCAAAGGTACGTACTGCATTTATTTAAAATATTTAAAATGTGTTAAAATAATATAAAAGTTCTTGAAAATACAAGACCTTACTACTGAAGTTTAACATTTTTAAACTCTATTCGAAGTTAACTGTTTAATTTGTATATTATGTGTATACTGTATGCTATATAAAATACTATATTCAATTGTAGATTTTCAATCACATTTCTCATTTGAAAATATAATACTAAATAGTAAGGACTACCCTGGTTAGGTTAGATTATAATAATATCCTGGTGCTAATGATAAGTGTACACTGTACATAATAATGATTATTTATATTTTCAGCTGAAAAACCGAACTCTCAGGGTAGGTTTAATGAATTTATTCTTTGGAGTGGCTTGGCCAGTTGGTGCTGCACTTTCCGGTGTTTTGTATCAAAAAATAGGATTTTTCGGAGTGTACTATATCTCTACAGCGTTGTACATAATAGCTTTTATCTACGGCTCAGTCAACATCAAAGAAAATCCAGGGCCGTTAGAACTAAAAGAGCCTACGCAGACGTCTAAATCTTGCATGTATCTCGTGGTCGATTTTTTCAATCTAAAACATATCAAAGAAGCATTTCAAACAACGTTCAAAAAAGGACCGAGAAGAAGATGGACGAAAATTCTTATGCTGATGTTTACAATAGTTCTCATCCAAGGGCCCTCACATGGTGTGTATTAAAAATATTATTTTTTATATTATAATTTTAGCTGCTCAGATTTCCGACTGTGAATGATTTATTATAAGCAACATATTTTGTTTAAATAAATAATTTTTTATTTTTGTTAGATGAATCAGGTAGTTTAATAGATTATTATACCAGATTTGCTTAAGTCATATTGGAGGGTTTCCGAAAGTTGTTAGTTGATAGGGACTTTTGGTAATTAGGATAAGGGGTTTTGACTTTTGAGTGAGAGACTAATATTTCTTGCGAAATCGTTTTGCTTCACCGTACGCTAACGCCAAACAATTCATAACACAATTATTTCAGGAGAATCTGGAATCGCCTACTTTTACACGAGAGTTCGTTTCAATTGGAATGAATTGGACTACAGTTTATTCTCGACATTGTTATTTATTGCAAACATTGTAGGTAAGGACAGTTATTTGTATTTAAAGGAACTAATACATTTATAGTGTGTATCAATTTTATTTTAGGTGTTGGATTCGCGATAGGAGTTTTAAGCCACTTATTTAAACTAGACGACGCACTCATTGGAGTGATCGCTTGCCTCAGTAAAGTATTCGCTGGATTAGTATTTGCATTTGCACCTTCAGAATTCTATTTTTACATGGGTAAGCATTAATTATATTTTTAAAATAATAAATATATTAATATAATTGATGTACAACATTTTTTTTAACAAAAATGATAATATGTTTAACCTGTGTAAACTCAATTACAATAAACGTATGGTTAGGTTAAGTTAGAACGCCTTGATTTGAAGGTTTCTATTGACACTACTTTATATTTTTTAAGATTTATTTTTTTGTCAGGGGAAGATGGGTTTAATACTTTTAATCATTTAGAAGGTCTTTCGGCCATTTACGTTTAAGCTGACGAATTGGATTGTTATGGAAAGGTATAGAAGAAAGGTTAGTTATAACTATATAAGTGGCTTAGAATGATTATAATAGTATTTGTATAAAATTGTTTGTAATAAAATACGTCTAACATAGATTTTTTTTTTATTATTTTATGATCTGTATGAAGAGAGATTTCTAATGTACCAAGACATAATCATACGAAGGCATATTGATTGGAAATATTGAAATATAATGATGTTTAAAATTTTAGCCGAACCCCAAAGTTGGAAACCGTAGGTCATCATTGGAAAAATGATTTGCTTATAGAGAAGGAGTTTGGTATTAAATGGGAATGTGAGATATTCGATTTAAGATTATAAAAGAATAAAATATAGAAATAAAATAAAAATAGGACGAATTAAGAAAGAATAAATAGAATGAAAGTATGGAAAACGATAGGTAGGTAGGTAGATAGGCAGGTAGGTAGGTACTGGTCAGTATATTTTGTAAAGTATATTATAGTGGAAAAACACTTAAAGTACGGAGTGTGCCAGATATTGAAGAGTCTTTAATGATGAATCTTCCGAACTCAGTGATTGAGAATATGTGTCTGCGTCTTTCGCAGAAAAGTTTATTTGACAACCCTCTGCTACTAGGCTATATATCTCAGAGAGTTAGTGCGTGTTTATGTATTATGATACGAGGAACTATGGGTGTGTACACATTTTAGTGCCATTTAAGGTTGATTAGTGATTTTACTTTAATAGACTAAAGGGTGTATGTAAGAGATTATTCTACTACTTTATTATATTTTCTATCTAATGTGTAAGTGGAAATGTTATACGAGATATTTTAATTCATTCACCTGAGTACTATGTAGTTGTATTCATGAACATGGGATTTAGTTTGATGCTCGAAGTCACTGCAATATATATACGACATACGTATTACGTATATATTATTCCGGCTGAGTTGGTATATTTTTTAATTTTTTAAATAAAACAAAAAAAACTGTATTTTTTGTTTTAAACTGTTTCAAACTGTATAAAACGATGTTTTAAACAAAATAAATTGTTTGAGTTTTAACCAGTATATTTAAAATAATTTAATTTTAATTTAATATGTAATTTACTTATATGCCAATATGCCGTGTACTAGTATATATTTCATTGTTTATTTATTACTTATTTTAAATCTTAAAAGTATTTGAAATGTATTTTAAATATTTTCTGAATGGATGTTCTATGGGAAAATTACCTATATTATGATTATATTTACTATTAAGTAAAAACATTTTAAATTCAGTAATTTATTCAATAAAATTAAAAATTAAAATTATAATGAAATATGGTACAATGGTACATAATAGATATAATTATTTAATACTTTAATTTTTTTTTTGAAGGATATCTATGATTATTTATTATTGATAATAAACAAAAAAAAACACAATATTCACTTGATTTTAGACTGTTTTGAACATATGGTTTATTCGTTTAAAACAATGAATAAAACGTTTAAGACAAATGTTTTAAATTCATGTTCTAAACATGTTTAAAACAAGTTGCTTAAAACATTGTATTTTAAACATAACAACCCTGATTACATGTTTTTATTTATATATTTGATACTTAACATATTAAGAGGTACTTTTTCTCCTAAATTCTATGTGTGATATTGATATGATATTCGAGCACCAATTACATGAATTTGCTACCTAGCTATGATTTGGGACTTGACTATTATCTTAATCTCTTAAAAATCCCTACATCTGTAGCAATTGTAAGTAGTCAATAGGATAACCGAATATAATTTGAGTTAGTGAGCACTTATAAATTATGTTCCAAACTAAACACAGCTCTTAAAAATCCCTACAATTATAGTTATTATAATTATTATTATTATTAGCAATTCGTCGATATCTATTATAAATATCATATCGCATTATTATGGTGATATAAGATTACAACATATTATTATATTATTTATATTTACTTTATATTAAATAATTAACTTGTTAAAAAAAATTAAAAATGTAATAACTTAATAAATCCTCTATCTGTATGATTTAAATTAGAAAAATGTTTATATTTTTTATTTTAACCAAACCAAAAAAACTATTTCTAGAGGACATTGATAGCCTCCCTCGTGAGTTGTGGTATCCTCTGGGTGATTCTAAATATGGTATGTAGTTTGTTCAATTCAACCACTTTTGTAAGATAGTTGCTCATCATTCCATTTTAGGTTATCCATCGTTTGCACATCATCACTAAATTATTGTAAATAATTTTGGTATCAACATATGTTTAACGATATAACTGGAAGTGATTAAATGTATCCAAAATCACAAATTGTTTGTTAACTTTCAATTTTCAAATATCAAATCGTATTTCTGTTAAAAAATATATACATATATTGTAGGTAGGTAGGTAAAAATGTAAAATATTATAATTTATAACGGATTAACCTATTATAGTATACAAGAAATGAAGTGGATGGGTGACCCATAACCACGCCCGACCCGGCGACCCATAGATTTTTATTGAAGTATGTAGGTAATAGGTATATTATAATACTATGACTATTATATATTATTAATCAAAATTATTTTTAATTTGATAAATATACCTATATTGTACTACCAATGTGAATTATAATTTATAACAATAATTGTTGCATTTTCATGTTCAACCAGAATTAGGTATTAAAAGTTCTCTTGATATATTGTGATGTACAACGTATGTACCTACATTTCAATATTTTGGATACCTTTCTATGCTTCTATATTATTTTTATGAGGAAACGATGTATGATATTTTGGCACAGGTAAACAGATGAAGCACAAATTATGCCCAAAAGCTTAATCGTGTTCCCAAAAAGGTACACTGTATACAATCGACATTAAGATACATAACAAATACTATTGTGCTTAGGTAACTGTTGTATAATTTTATTTATACACTAATATAACTCTTAGGGTATTACAGCTCAGAGGTTCTCAAATGCTATGCTCTGGTGGACGGTGGTACGCAAAAATTAATAAATAAATGTTTTTTACTAATGTTTGTAACGGATCTAATATTTTTTTATGACTTGTGTAAATAGGTACTAAATACTGAAATACTAAATGTACCTAAATTATTATTTGTATACATTACATCATTGTCATTATTGTTATAAATGTATTTAAATTTTGAATAGTTCTACTTTTAGCACCTAATAAGTGGTTACCTATAATAAGTGAATGTGTAATACATAATATGAGGGGTACGCGAAAGTAAAAGTTTGAGAACTTTTGTTATATAGCTAATAGCTGTTGCCTATTACACATTTTGTACTATATCGAATACCTATTTTATTTTATTCTTTCAAACTATATTATATTTTGTTAACAGGTGCTCTGGTTGATGTAATGAGTGGCACTACATATATAGTAATGAGATCGATTCTCTCAAAGATCGTACCTCATGCTGAACTTGGTACATAAATCCTTTATAATTTTTTATTTACAATATATTTAAAGCAATCTCAATAATTTACTAATTTCCAGGTCAAGTATCAGCAATAATGGCAGTCATTGAAACAATAGTGCCTGTTGTGTACAAACCTTTGTACAGTGCAATATACAGAGCTACTCTGACCACGTTTCCAGGAACATTTTACGTGATTAGTTCAATAATGCTCACACCAGCCATATTTGTATATTGGTAACTAAAAATCACCAACAATTATCTATTCATTTATTATATACAGAATAATTCTACAACAAATTACATAAATAGGACAATAATTATTATTTAACATTATCAGTTTTATAATATGATGTTCCATTCAATAATGTGGCTCGGCGCGGTGCAGTGGCTAAAATCAATCAATGAGAGTATAAGCAACTGCCCCTAGTTCTCACTTTCTCAGATGGGTGACCACCCGGGGTTGTAGTGCGCAAAAACATTGCCACACATAGGTACACGTGTTCCTTACTGACTGTACCAACCATCCCAACCCAACTGTACCAACCCTACCAACCTAACAGGCTAATAACCTCAGTCATCGAAGTCTTAAACCTAAAAAAAAAATCTTAATAATTAAGTCAAACATGACATAGGTACATATCATAAAATATGTATTCGAGATTTGATTTTTTTAATATTAATATGTTTTGGGCTGGCTACAACTTTATTTTTCTGACTGATTTTCTTGAGGCCAATTTTCGTAACAGCTATAACATTTTATTATTGTTATCATAGTAACTCTCTTTCCCCCAAAATAAATATTTACGATTCATAGATATTCCTTGCATAGATAAAATATCAATAAGTAGCGTGCTATATTTTAAGATTTATGTACCTGTAATATTTATGAAAACGTGTAAAGGGTGGTGTGGTAAACTTAATATAGTCAAGTACATGTACTGCAGCAACCACTCACATGTCTCACGTAACCTAACATTTTTATCATTGTCAACACGAAAAACAAAATAAGAACTATATTTTCTAAAACAATTTTAAATTGACATTTACAGGTGGATGTATCGTATAAATAACCAGGAAGATAAGAAAACATGTACTGTCGAAGAAATCAAATCAAATGATAATCTTGCCTTTGAAATTAATTGAAGACTATAATATTCTAAAAGTTTGAATAGAATTGATTGAATTTTTATTTTATTTTTGAGTATCTATAGGAAAATTGTATATCGTTTATTTGTTTTAATTAAAAAGTGTTTCAAACTTCGTGTTTTCTGCTTTATATCATTTGTTTGTGTTGTTTGCACCTGTTATCTAATAACTTTTATTAATATTTGGGACAAGATAATATTTGATATTTATTATGTTATGAAAATAAATAATATCTTAAGACATCCTTATGACCTTATTCATTTATGTTGTTTTATAATTGTAGGTACTGTACTGTGAATATTATAAACGTAATTATTTATATTAAAAAAAACATTTATAAAATTGTTATAAGTTAACTTATGTTCATTATACTAACTAACTTAGTTACTATTATTTCATTTAACCGTTATAATATTTATTTTTTTTGTTTTTTTTTTCAATATTTTCCATTCTATTGTTTTAATTTATATAGATAAATTTGTATTACTCTGCTGTACTTGAGATCTTAAAAACATTAGAAGAAAATTTATTTGTGGTCAACTCGTTAAAAATTAAAAAATTTTTTAATTTTGCATGCTTTTATGCTGAATATGATGCAACAATCAGATTTTGACCATATCATGACCATAGACAAAGAGCTGATCCAATTTTGGGCAGCAAGGTTTTATGGCCATCAAATCTTTATAAAAACAGTCTTCGGGTGATAATAATAAAGAGCAGTCCAAAAAAATAGTTTCAGAAGTTGTCTGATTTCTGAATTACTTTTAAATTCATTGGAGAGAAAATTACGAAATTAAGAAAAATTAAAATTAAAAAATGTAAATTAAAATACGAAATAAAAATTACAAATTTATATACATAGGTTATAGGTACTAAAGGAAGTAACACAATGTGTTAATCGTGACTGTACAGTGCTCACTAAAATTATTGTCATTCATACATGGGATATAGATTATAGATGATATACCATACAGCGATAAAAGTACGAAGGTATATCTCTATCGTTATCTTAATTGATCCCCCTCATTAAACCTTTCTCTTCCTCGTTCCAGTTCTGTCCTTCTTCTTCTAATTCGGGCCAATCATATCCCAGTAAAAATAAGAAAAAAATGTTAGTAAAAAAATAAATATATAATATGTTTGTAATAACTTACTCTAAACTATAATGCACATGTGCCAATGTATGTATTTTGTCCTCTAGCACCACCCTTTTATCATCAAAGTTATTCAGTGCTAATTTATATGTTTTAATTGTTATTAGCTTGTGTTTAAACGATCGTATGGAAACATTCTCTCTATTGAAATCCATCTCCTCCACACCAAATAAACACTTTTTGTGATCATTGAATGTCATATGGTTCTTAACCATATGCTGTCTTATCCCCTTGGCCTTGATTTTCTCCTTTCCGGCCAAAATGAATGAGTATGATTTGGCTCTCAACGCACAGAAATTAGTCATTATAGCACCCTTGGTCTCGTCAGAAAATAGACCTGGGATCTTTTTACGCTCGGCTATATGGCAAGGGTGATCTTTCGGCAGGTCAGATGTATCCATTCGATCTAACAAATTCGGGTTGATGGTTAAGTTCTCATAAAAATCTTTCGTGTTGATATGAAATATCAATGAATCTAGAAAATAATGTTAAATTAATATATTATATACAAGAGATTAGTTTTAGTATATTTACCTGTGTCAGTGTACATAAGCTTTATCTTCTCTCCATAATGTTTCTGCATGACATTGTAATGATAGTCGTACATTAGAGTTTTGCTAATGTCCAGCACTGCAAATCCTATAAAAAATAATAAGTGTTAATAAATGTATTATAGAAAATGTTAAGTATATTTACCGATATAGATAGGCTTATTAAATTTAATAATTTTGTTCTCAAGCTCCACAGCGTTGAGGTTATCATTATATCTAGTACAGTGCTTAATTAATGTAGTCTTATTTATAAGTTTCTGCAACCTCCTCTCACACGACACTAGCTCCATCTTCATTTGCTTGCGTTTTGATTCCATAGTTTTCCCTATACAAAAGTAAAATTTTAAAGTTTAAAATGTTTAAAAAGTTTATTAGTAACCTACCAAGTACAGCGTTATTCATTAGCTTAAATATATATATTTACTTTTTCAACTATTAAACCATTTTTAATCGCTTGCTGCAGGTTTCTATAGTTTACAACGTAGTTTGTCTTCTTTTCAAATGTAGCAATCAGTTTTCGTACCTCTGAACCACGTGGTATACTATTTTGTGGCAGGAAAGGCAGGTCGTTGTGTTTATCATGTAATTCTTGTGGATAGGATATATCCACCTCGTATATCTTTCCTATGGAAGAAGTATCAGTCAAGTCGTCTAATCCTTCGAGTGTTGGTTCAACCTATTTGAATCCTCCATATGGCATGTACTCTGACATGGCCAACCGTATAATTTGTTACCTATAAAGTTTAAAAGTTTAAAAATATTTTAAAAAAATAAAATATTTATACTTACAGTCCTGGTATATCAACCACGATGTATCCTTCATCTCATCATAACCAGGTGTCTTAGCATTGTTGGCCTTCGCATACTGCATACCACATGCTGGCCTGCACCAATCCACCACGAATACCTAAAAAAAAAAAATGTTTAAGTGTATATTTTTAAATACGAGTATAATATTATACTAACCGTTCTCAAACATCAAGAGCATATCGTAATCTGTCAGAAGTTCCAACTTCTTACCCGTATACTTCAACATTGCGTGAAAACTTAAATCGGGGGCGGTGAAGTAGTATGCAGGATCTAAGTTGTATGTTTTCATACATACATCGCGAAAGTTTTCAAAGACGTCAGCCAACAGTAACATATCGATTTGTAGATATAAATCACTATACTCGCCCAACGTCTTGCAATTGAAATGGTCCCAGACCTGAAAAACACAATAATTTTAAAATATAGATCTAAATACTCGCACAGCGTATAACATACCTCCTTGGCGTGATCGAACTCTTCCTCCTTTATCCCCGACTCGGTCAATGTGCTGTAAAAGTCTCTCATCTGTGGTAATAGCCTATCCTCCAACTTGCCCCAGCTATCGGTGTACTCATACGGGTACACCCCTTCCGTGTTACGAGCGGCATATCATCTCCAGTAAACACTTTGGCTGTTTCACGAAAGTTTTCAAGACCTGGTGTTATCAGATTTTTAGCGAGTGAAGATAGACTCGTTGCCATGA
>WHPZ01587661.1:0-10361 GCA_016617965.1 Macrosiphum rosae | reverse complement strand
ATAAGTATATAATAATAATTAATAAATAATAAAAATAATACTTAAATAAAAAGAGACGTTCTAGGACCATATATACTTATAATAATTACTTTGTAAAAATGTATAAGTCCACATTATTAATTCAATAATTTAGTCAATAAAAATTATTTATTAATAATAATTAATTATAAAAATTTATTAAAATAGAAAATGTACAAAATTGTGTAGCAAAATATGTACAATAAGCAAATAGGAAAAGTGATGGAGAATAGTTGTTGGTTAGGAATCTATTGACGTATTAAATTAGAAACAAACTCTGTGCTACGTATATTTAAATATTTGCGTTTAATGTAATTTCGCCGATATATTCGTTCGCCGATGCATCCATTCGCCAATATACCCATTCGCCGAAAAAGTTTCGCCGAGATATCCTATAACTTATCCATATTATACAAAAATTAGGTACGTAATAATTTTTGCATTGTATTATAATTAACTATATGTAATGTTCGTTGTAACAAATATAGGTACTCAGAACAGACAGATATGCAAATACGAATTTTAAAATATATTATTTACACTTAAGCAACTAGATTAATATAGTTTTTTTGAAAAATGTTCAGTGGGGCCTATTATATTTAAAAAAAAAAAATACTATTTTGTGTTACAATCATGACTCATGTATATTTCTTACAAGTTTCAATTGAATTAAACGAATTATGAATAAACTTATATTAAGAGGACGGCTACACAGATATTTATTGTCTCCGTCTTACAAGTTCTTAACATAGCAAATTTACGCTCAGAGGATCACGTTTAGCTTCGTTAGTTTAAACATTTTAGTGGATCGTCCCATTATGAAACTTGATGGTAAGAAAATTATCTGTGTTTGTACGTGGGTTTTTTACGAGAGTTCAATTTCTGGCAAGTTATGCGTATATAGTATAGCGTAAATTAAAAATGCTAATAACTCACTTAAAAATTGAACCATCGTAAAAAACCCACATTACTTAATTATTGTTCTTGCATGTATCGTGTATTATTATTATTATAATATCCACAGGAGTAAAGTACCGTCTGGCCAGACTGCACTCCACAAAATTGTGAGTTGTTTTTTTTTATCATTATTCTTATTTATTGTTGAGCTAGAAGGGCCGCACATTATTTTTATATTACCTAAAGGAGCGTTTACACTGTTCACTCTTGGTGATCATTTTGGATGAATCATCCAGAGTGAAAGAGAGTTGGACATGACCCAACTTTGTTCATCGTTCAATGAGGATGATCATTTTACATTGTTCTTATTTATTCACTGTGGATGATTCATCCAAAATGATCACCAAGAGTGAACCGTGTAAACGCGCCTTAATATCAATGCTATTCACGCCTATAACTATATTAGCTGTCACAGTGTCACTACATATTTTTATTATGTTGGACCAGAAGGGCCATATTATAATATTATAATTTTTTCTGTTTGGCCATAAGGGGCCCGTGCATTTATAATTATTATAATTCATACCTTTGTATTGTTGTGAATTTTTTCTATATTTTGTATCTTTAATTAGTGTTTATACTGTCTATTATACAAAGATTCACCTACCAGAAACCGTGTTTCCATTTTCTTATTAGTTTTAATTGTTAAGAAACCCACCCACACGCATACACGCTTATACAGAAATACACTACACGCGCTACGTAGCTCGACAGTATTTGGCCATCAATCGCATCAACTGCTGTTCGAACCACTACACACCCAGGCTATCTAGCTAAATAATAGTACTATATATTTTAAAGACTTAGGTGTTAGCGGGGCCTAAAAATAAGTCGGTGTCCGGGCTAGTGTATTACTACTGTACGCTTCCGGCAATTACAGATTTATTAAGTCTAAACGTTTCAACCTATCTTTTGCGTGTTATTACAAGTTTGATAAAATGTTTACATTAAAATATTTAATGTATATAATATATTTACTCGTATTGTAACTTTATTTGGCTATAACATGATTCCGCCAATTTTGCGGAATCGTGTTGATTTTAATAGCCACTGATATACATACACGACTCCGCAAATTTAATATATATATACACGATTCCGCATAATTTTAAATGTAACGTTGCCATTCCGAAAACAAAATCTATATTATTGTAAGGGCCGAGCCACACTTGAGTGATTTTGGCGCGCGGTACGCATATGACGGTGGCACAGCGCGTCAAAATCGCGTCAAAATACTCGTATAATGAAATAACGATATAATGAATATTTCGATAGAACGTATAAAAATGTCGTTATTTAATTTGTTATTATAAAACATATAAAAATATTATAGTTGTCAATTATATGGGGTGTATAATATAGTAGATAAATTAAAGCTATATAGCAATATAGTCAAAAAAGTTATGAAAATGTTAATATGTAAGTTAAAAATAATAATGAGTATAATAATTTTAAAAATATATATAATATGAATTATAATGATTTACCTTGATAAGTATGGCCAGTTAGTGATAAATAATATAATAAATGATCTTGGGATTTACAAGATTTATACTTATCATATGCCCTAATAATAGTTTCAATGCGCTCTGTTTCTCTAAGAGTAATTTTCTTTTTTTCATTATTAGAAATAATTGAATATATTTTTACATCTGTTTCGGACTGTGTTTCTAATAAGACTGTTAGCACTGAATAAATGGGTGGATGTGAGTAGTAAAATTGGCCATTGTATGTCACTGACTAAATTGATTTCACCTGTAAATGTTAGGATTTGGGAAAATATTGGAAATAATTGTATATTATATTTGTATATATAATACTTGTAGGCTGTAGCTATAGGTTTATACTGTGTAACATAATTGGCATTTATCTAATACTTTATCTGCAAATTAAATTATGGACTTTTAACAGTTGGTATTTGATAATATTGATGTCATACAATCTAATCTTATAAACGACGATGACATGAACAAACTCATATACGTTTAATTCGTTATGTTATACGTTCTATCGAAATATTCGTTATACCTATCGTTATTTCATAATACGAGTACACTAGAGCGATTTTGACGCGCTGTGAAAACGCGCGTGTATCGCCCGAGTACCACCCGTCATTTTAACGCGCGTACCGGGTGCCACCGTCGTATGCATACCGCGCGCCAAAATCACTCAAGTGTGGCTCGGCCCTTACAATAATATAGATTTTGTTTTCGGAATGGCAACGTTACATTTAAAATTATGCGGAATCGTGTATATATATATTAAATTTGCGGAGTCGTGTATGTATATCAGTGGCTATTAAAATCAACACGATTCCGCAAAATTTGCGGAATCGTTCTCCACCGCTCCGGACCCAGTGACTCGCCTGAAGAAAAATGCCGCCCGTTGCTGAGGTTTTGAACCAGCGTCGGTGACAACCGACACCTCAATCCGCTCGACCATTCCGTCCCCCAAATTCAATATTAAAGTATCGACAATTAGCATATTATGTAATAAAAATAATAATAATAATAAATCATCAAAGGGAATATATAAAAAAACAAAATTGGTTAAATAATTATGCATAAAATTATGTATTTATGTAATACAACTAGTAATTTTGATAAGTGGGTAGCGAGAAATGAAAATAGAATATAAACACAGGATTCATTAATATAATTTAATAATATAATTTAAATACATATAAAAAATAAAATAAATGTAATAGGTTTTGAGTGCAGTAATTTAATTCCTCCTTTAATAGTTTTACCATTGATTGATTCAGCCAACTTTCACTAACCTAATTTGTATAGTGTACATCCTATAATATGGACTATATACTATAGTGCTATACCTACCAACCATCTTTATAAAAGCCCGAGAATAACAAATATTTTTAGCCTCACAAAATGTGATCAGTGAATTATCTAACATATAAATTAGGATCACCAATCTTGGAAAGTTCGACTAGTGGTCTGGGCTTTTACAAGTATATACTTAATAAATAAGACAATAACTTATTATAGGTAGTTACTAGTTGTTAATTGTTATACACTTACATAAATATAAAATTTTCATACTTAAAATAAATAATTAAATATTCAAACATTACAACCACGAAGATTATTTATAAAATGTCTAATAAATAAAAATATGTTTAAAATGTAAAATTATGTATATTTGGAACTGCCTTGAAATTTGTTTACTTTAATCGATATTTACTCGAGACAATAATGTATCTACTTCCTTTAAGTTTTTTTTCAAGTAAAATATTTATAATTTTTCAACGATTGCAAAACCTAAGTGTAATAAATATTTGTTTTAAAATATAAAATAAACTTAATAATATTATTTTTTTTTTTTGTTATTGCTAATACAAAGTATTACTGAGGCGTATAAATTGATTTTAGCATGGTAAAATACAAAAATATAACTAAATAAAATATTTGACAAAATATATAATCGTTTGAAATTTGAGTATAATAACTAACTCAGTATTTTAATAATATTTATTTATTTGATTTTTACGATCCTCAATTATTTCATTTAAGGCACCCGGTTCCGATACCAATTTGTCCTCAAAAATGGTCAAAAACCGCCTTGTAGAATCAACCAAATTTCATAGTTTTTTTTTTAATTGCAAGAGGGAAATATTCCACAGCCCTCATAGATCTCTGTTTTTCAATATTTTATTTTCAAACCAACTTTATAATATGTCTAAAAAATACAAGATAAAAAGCATTTTTTACAACATTTTTAATACAATTATTTGTAATATAATACAAAATCAGAGATCGATGCGGATTGTAGGAAGTCTTCTTTTGTCAGATAAAATAATAGTGATCAAAATCCGACAATTCTACAAAGCCTGAGAGTTATTCCCGTGAAGTCATTTTTTTCGATCTACATAATACACCCTATTAACCCCCCCCCCCGCGCATAAATAGTTGTCGGGTAGTAGATTAGTGGAAAAGTATTATAATTGAGGTGGCAACTAAAATATAAAATTTAATTTTCAAATTTTATAGAATTGCAGAATACTTGGGACCCTTAAGAATAGAATTAATACGTTTTTAATTATAAGTCAATACTTTAGGAATAATTTGAAACATTTTGATAAAAAAATTTTTTTTTAAGAAAAATGTACCGATCACTATTTTTATATTCTTAGTGTAGCAACGAGCGTGTAAACTGATCTTGCAATGATGTGTGTGTTTTTTAATCAAATTTTTTTACCGTTTTAAACAGAAAAAAAATGCTTTAATTAACGAGAACTACGATTATTATTTACAATTGTTTTGAAATATTTAGATTAATTTTAAGCTATTTTATAATTGAAGTTTGAACTTATATTAATATTATATAAATAGTTTTATACCACGGAGGCACGAACCTATTGCATTATGGTAATAAAAACTACTTATAGTAATGTTCTATAATATAACAAGGTGTACTTGACAAATAGAAACGTACAGCAATGCTTTTTTAACATTAATTTTTGTATAAAATATTTAATTTTGTTATTATAATATAATTTTCTCGTTGTTGTGATAGGTACCTTAGCACAGAAATCATTTTAATTTGCATAATATTATACACGCAGTTATATTATATTGTATTTCATATAAACAACCACATAAGCGAATTAATGGCATCAATACATAAAATTCAACAAGCTGCAAATAATCGTTTTCCTAGTAAGTATGAAGGGTCTATTTTGTGTGAAACTGTGAGCATGAACAGTGAACACACACATAAATACATAAATTATATTAATTACATCTCTAAATTTTGGAAATTTTGTTATTATTTCTTGTAACGTACATAATATAACAGTTAACAGTAAATAGAACAGTAGGTATTTGTAATATTTGTATATTGTACATCCTCACAGATTGTTTATTTTTAGTAGGGATGGAAAACGTTTTTAATTTTTTCGTTTTCGTTATCGTTTTTGTTCAATGTTTTAAAAAAAGTTATTTTAGATTCTGAGTGAAACGATGAATGTATTGATTTTACAATGGTGTGTGTTTTTTTTTTCAGTTTCCAATTTTTTTAGTTTTTTATTCTATAAATATCAATACAATATTATTTTTTGGGTACAAAAGCTTGCAAATTTAATAGAAAACTCCTACTATATTGTTCCAATAGTAGTTAAAAAAGATTAAAAATCCTTAGTCACAGTTTTATTTTATAAGTATTTAAAGTTTAAATCTTGACAAAATACGGAAAAGTCACGAAAATTAGCAAATTATTTTGAGTTAAGAATTCGTAAAAATTTTTCTTTTTGAATCTAAGATTTGAAAATGTACTACAAGATTACTCGTAAGTTTATGAGTTTATCTACCTTTATCAAAAAAAAAAAATATCTACAAGCAAATCAAATTAAATTTTTATGAGCCTTTGAAGTTCATATTTTTACAAGATTGGATATTCACTCGATTTTTCATGTAGCGGTTTTGTTATTTTATTGTTATTCAAAAACGAATAACTGTAGATACATAAACATTTTACTGAATATTTATATTTTCATTTTTTATACACCAAAAAAATTTGAAAATATCAATATTTTTTTTATAGTTTATTAGTTAACCGCAATAAATTCACAGCCACAGAAATATTCCACATAGGTAAATCAGTATATTATATTATTTATATTATAATACAATATATTATTATATTATTTATATTATAATACTATATATTATTATATTATTTACATTATAATACTATATATTATATTATTTATATTATAATACTATATATTATATATTATACATTATACTTAATCATAATTGATAATACAATGTAATTTTGAAAATGATCTTGTAGAAATTGTTTTATTAATATTGTTTCACAAATCAAGAGAATATTTTATAATTATTGTGTAAAGTTTCCATTTATACATCAAGATAAGGATGACCAACAAAATGTAGGAATGACTTAGGCGTCTTAATTACAGCGCCATTAAATTAAGAGGACCCTACCCTTGTATTTGTTTTCTCTGTCTTATACACACGACATTGCAAATGTTCATTCACTAGTTTCAATAGTGTACTGTTAGAGTACATTTAGATTGAATTGACCTATTATCAAACTTATAGGTAAGAAAATTATCTGTGCTTAAGCGTCGGCTTCTATTCGATATTTTAACTTTTAAGTGAGATAAGAACATTTTTAATTTTTGATATTTCACATAAGTTACCTACTCATATCTTACTTGAAATCTAAAATATCATACAATCACCTACGCTTTAGATAATTTTCTTACCTAAAGTTTGATAAAACAAAAAGCACAATATAAAAACTAGTGAATGAAAATTTGCCATGTCGTCGTACGTTTGTAAGATGGAGTCAACAACGCATACCTAGGTAAGATTCTCTTATTCACCACCCCATTCCAAAAATTGTCTGGTTGAGGTTTTTTTTAGCTTAAAAAATATTTACAAATCCTGTTGTTGTATACTCTGTACATATCATAGACACTATCTAGATAGCGATTATTAATAACTAGAGTTGCGATGTTGATGACCTAAAAAACACACAAAAATGTTCTAAAAAAAATGCTAAAACACTCTAAAAACTCAAAAAAATTAACTTAAAAAAGTAACAAAAGATCTACTTCAATAAGTAAAAAAGGTTCTCTGCTGTACAGTAGGTTACAAGTGGGTTACAAGTGGTATAATGGATAGTATTAAATTTGAATTCAATGATATAATATCATTGTATAATAAAAACGATTCTGAGCGGAGACGGTATGTCAGTCTAGGTAAAAGACATATTATAATCTTATCCATGGTATTAAAAAAAATTTACCTATAATAAATTCCAAATTAATCATATCACAATATCCATTAGGTACTTATAATGCGTTATACATCAACAACAAATACCCTGATACTATCATAGATATATAATAGTGTACTTTAGAAGTTTCAAGTACCCACGAATAATATTATACAATTACAACAAAATAACTAAAATAGTTATTATAGGTTTTATATGTAATTTCCTCCAAATTTGAACTTCAAATGATTATAAAAATAAACTGCGCTTATTTATTTTTTAAATTTTTTGGTAACAGAATTAACTACTTACATGGAATCTTGTTTTAAATTTTCAAACACTAGATATAAAAGTCGAAAATTTAATAAATTTTTATCTACAAAATAATTATTCAATTTTAAATTTGATAAATTTTGTCAAAATTCGATCTTTAAATGCTTATAGAAAAAAAACTGTGACTAAGGATTTTTAATATTTTTCATCTGCATTTGAAACAATATATTAGGAGCCTTGTATTAAATTTTCAAGTATTTTTACTCAACAAATAAATTTTTATTGATATTCATAAAAAAAAAAACTAATAAAATTGGAAACTGAAAATGTCCCTAAACAGTTCAAAATAAATCAAAATATTTTGAAAATGTTATCGCGTATATAAAATGCAAATATAAACAACCAGTGAAAATGTCATGTATCTACGGTCATTTGTTTTAAAGTTACATCAAAAACCAAAATCGATTTTCTCGAAAACTCTTTTGAAAACTACTGGGAAATTTTTACTTTTGACCCCCCAAAGTATCAACTAGATCTACTTTCCTTTCAGAAAAGATACTGTTGAAGAAAATCCAAGCACTTTTACTGTCCTAAGAGTTGATGGCAGACACAAAAAAACCTACTTTAAAATAATAATTTTTATTTTAGATATAGGTGTGATATAATGTTTTATATAACATGGTGTCCGGAGAGAAGTGCCACCATCCTCCACCCGGGCATGGGAGATACCTACGGGTGCCCACGAAAAAATCTGCCAAACTGTGTAAACGTGTTTAAACCTACAGTACCTTCCCACACAGTTAAAAACCACCCAATGGCCTAAGTTTCAGTTGTTTAATTAATAATAAACAAAAATGTTATATAGGTAGTAGGTATCAGAGTAATTTAAAATATGAATTGAAAATTAATAGACAATAGTATACATTTAAAATTTATACTTAACTTAACATTTAATGTTAAGAGTTATATAAAATTATTGAAATGTGTAATCTCATATACATATTATATGATTGTTTTATACATTTATAAGTTAAGACACGCAAACGGTAAATCTAATCTGTACGCGATAAACTTAATCACAAATTTGCCAAGAATAATCTGATAGGTAACTAATAAGCACTTTTGATGAATTTTAAATTTCCACATAAATATAATCTAATAGGTTTAGGTACCAACTACCAACACATTATGTCATATACTTTTGTACTCATGTAGGTACTGAAGTATTGACTATTGAAGTACGTGTGACGCCCAACTGCACAAAGTGCACATTGTTAAAAATTTGTTTTTATAAAGTATTTAAAATAGATAGGTACCTAGCTGTATTTCGATATTTACCTAATAGTTAATACATTCAAAACGTGTTAAATGCCTTATTTATTCTGAAGTCTGGATTTAGGTTAGTTGTTTTTAATGTGTTTCTATTGTACATGGAAATAAATTGTATACCTAATTTACAAGGCTGAACATTAAACGAGTTAAAAGTTAAAATTAAGTTAAAACGTTAAGTTAATTTTACTTTTTTTTCAAATTAACTTTAAACTTAATAAGTTACTTTTTTCAAGATTAACTTCAAGTTAATTTTATTTCAATAGTATCTAAATTAAGTTAATTTTCTTCCGAATAATAATGAAAATTTTTGAATGGGTTTTTACTTAGATGTATTATTTTAAATTTCCCCAGTAATTTTCTTGAGCGTAAATAAATAGGTATAGGTACTATCTAATAAACCATATTTTGTGTCGGGAAATTTTTATTTTTGCAAATTAGCAAATTTTAACTTTACACTAAGTTAAGTTACTTTTTTTTCAAAGTTAACTTTTAACGTAATGAGTGAACGAAAAAAAAACACGAGTATCTTTTAACTTAACTATTAGGTAACTTTATTATTTCAAAATAACTTAACTTAACGAGTTAAAAAAAATCCTTAATTTGCTCAGCCTTGCTAATTTATATTTGTATTCAAATATTTAACAAGTTTAGTAGGTACTTGACTTCTTTAAAATTAAAATACCTATATTAAGGTGTTAGTGTAGACTACGCCCATGTGAGCAGCGGAACATGTTTTTAAAATGTTGGTTAAAAAATTATTCATTGAATATTGATAATAAATTTAAAATGTACCTACTTTACCAACTAAATATTTTATCGTTTATTATTTTTATTCGAGAATTACAACTTTTAACAGATGTCCTTCATAATGGGATGGAATACCTATAAATTATAATAAGTAAACTGAGCAACGCTCAGAATAGTTTTTTCAAATGAAATGATTTATAAATAATTCCAGGTAACACCGTAACATTGACCGCATTAGGTGAGTTGGTTCCCGAGACCTTTCTCATGTA
>WHPZ01587659.1:0-11987 GCA_016617965.1 Macrosiphum rosae | reverse complement strand
TATATTTAAAAATTCTAAAAATCATATTTTGATGTATTTAATACATTATTTTAGATTCTGAGTGGAGCGGTAAATGTATTGATTTTACAATGATGTGTTTTTTTTTGTGTCTATATGTACACGATAAGTAGTCGAAATAATGCTTCGATTTTCAACTTCAGTATCTTGTTCGATGGGAAAGTGAATCTAGTTAGTGCGCTGAGGAGGTCAAAATCTCCAGTAGTTTTCAAAAGAGCCGGGAAAAACAAAAAAAAAATTAAGAAAAACGGGAATTATTACTCAAAATCGGTTTTCCACAAAATCGATTTTGGTTTTTGGTGTAACTCTAAAACAAATGACTCTATAGTCGTGACATGAAATATTCATTGAATGTTTGTATTAGAATTTTCTATACAGCATAAAACTTTCAAAATATTTTGACTTGCTTTTTTACTGTCCTAAAAGGTGATGAGACATAGAAAACTGACATCATGGTTAAATCAATACATTCGGAATCTAAAATAAGACAAAACAAAATTGATCTTTGATTGCGAAATTCAGCAATCATATAATTTTGTTTTCAAATTAATATCAAGACAAATTAGGACAGATTATGTGCCTACTCTTTTAGGAACTATAATTATTTGATTATCAAATTATAAAAATACTTCATTACGTAACATTTTTTAAAATTAAATGTTCAAATTGATATTATTAAATTATTAATAAAAATGCATGATCGTTTGAGAAACAACATAATAAAAGATAGGATGATTACAACTATAAATTGATTATTTGCACAGTGAAATATATATTTCAAAACATTAAATATATTTATGATTATAAACAGCCAGAAAAAATAATATGAATATTGTAGATTGAAAGTTTCAAAAAAGTGTTCATCGGAGTTTACAGTTAAAACTTAAAAGGTATGCACCCAATCATAACATTATGCTTGCTGTTTTAAGCTACGAGTTTATTTCTTTGAAATTTTTTGACGGTTTTTGGTAATATTTTCTCTTGCATAAAGAAACTGTTGTGAAAGTTATAAAAGATTCCAACAGCCAAACCACACCAGTTATGATCTTATTAATAAGTTTCATTCACATGACGTATCCAGAACTTTTTTGAGGGGTAAGTTAAAATTAATTTTTTACAAATTTTATCTGAAAATAATTTACTAATGAAAATGTTGTTATTATTCAACAATTTATTTTGGGGGGTGCAACCCCTTACCACCCCCCTTCCTGGATACGCCACTGGTTTCATTATTTACACAATTAGTTTTAAAAATATTAGAACATATTAATATATTTTATTAATTATTTGTTTTATTTTATGCTGTATGTAATAATAATAATAATAATAATAATAATTGCTAATTTAAATTAATAAAACAGGCAAGTGCCCAATAGTACAGGTACCTATTAGATAATTTGTTTCAATAAATTAATATACATATATATATATATATGCAAAGGTGGGCAAGTTAAATGAAAATAATTAACTGTGGTAAGTTAAGTTAATTACATTAAATTGCCTTCAGTTAAGTTAAAAGTTTACAAAAAAACAAATTTAATTAGATAAGTTTAAAGTTAAAATAGAAAATAAAATCAACTTAACTCAGTTAACAAAAAAGTTAATTTTTTTTGAAGTTACAATACTTTTATAGTTTTATGTCATAAGCTGCCCTAGTATTTTGTTATACACAAACATTTACCAAGACTTTTAAAATAGTGTAAAAAATTAGATTATTATAAAATATAATTCGAAAATTAATTACCAAAATCGAAAAAGTGTCAACGAATCAGTATGTCTAGTTGATTACTCATAACACGAAAAAAAATTAACTTAAATGCATGACAATGATAATTAACTGTAAAAAGTTAAGTTACAACAATAAACATTTTAACTGAATAAGTTAATAAGTTAAAAACAAAAATGATTAACTAGTTAAGTTAAAAAGTTAAAAACAATTAATTTTTTAACAAGTCAATGCCCATCTTTGTATATATGTATAATAATAAACTCCTTAATATTAATGAACTAGAATATAAACCAAATGGAATATAAAAGACGATATTACATATTATTGTTAAATAAGTATATTTTATGAATCAAGACTATAATGGAGTAAAGAAGAAATCAACATCGGGAGCAAGTTTATTACACAAGGCCATGGCTCATAGGAGAGTTTTTTTAAAATAATTTGTGGCGTGTGGTGGCAAGTAAAACATGGGAGTGGTTCGATTATTATAGGCTGGAATGTTAAATTGAATATTTTGTGATAAATAAGGGGAATCAATGTTGAATATAGGTATGTATGTAATATTGTAATAATTATTTGATAATTATATAATAATTTGGTGTAATATTATTACAGGTTAGGTTACACAGATTACACTGATAATTGAATACTGAAAATTGATGTTTTTTATTTAAAAAAAAAAACGATTTTAAAGTAACAATTAAATTTGTCATTCTTATTTTTTAATGGGTGAAATGAAAAACTTAAAAAGTACATACCTTATTATTATCATACTGTTGATTCTGTATAAAACTACTTTTAACTTTTATCAATTTTAAAAGCTTAGGTTATAGATTAGATTAGAGCGAGAAATTTTTTTAAATAATTACTTTTTAGAAKAATTGTTTTAATTTCTTCGGAACCYAAGAAAATAATATTTCTTAGACGTTTAATCGATTCGTTTTGTCATGAGTTTCAGTCATAAATATTTAATAACTTTAATAAATGCATTAAATATTTCAATTTACAATATAAATTTAATTTTCCATTAATTTGTTAGTATTTATAAATAATGTATCATTAAAACTATATATGTATATAAATATATACATACATAAGTTTGTAATAATTTTAAAACAGATAATGTTAGTGATGAAAGAAATTGGATTTTTTTCAAAGTCACATTTGAATAGGATATGAAAAATAACAAAATAATTTTATTATTGTGAATCAAATAGGTTCTGGCCTACAACTATATACGTACGGGGAAACTTAAAAACATTCCTTTGTTTATTCACTAAATTTCATTTGTTGGTTTTTGGCATAAACACATATTACGTTCGGTAAACATCACAGTTCATAGCCCGTAAATACAACAGCAAGTAGTTTATTTGAAAAAAACTATATTTGTCGTTATTGATGGTTGAAATTGATTCATTAAAAATTAAAATAACATAACCAACCACATTATGGAGAAATATTCAATCATTCAACGTTATGCTCATTAATAGTAATACTATTAAAATTATTATAGTATTTAAAACTTAAAAGTAAAACTTACTCGTATGTTACTTTACCTATAACATGAATTATTTTATAGTTCTCATGTTCTTTAGATACTGCATACTATTATGTATGTACATGTTGAAGTCCTGAAGAATACGTCTCTATTCTAACGTTTTGAGTCTTTGAGTTTTTTTTATCTTATACAATTGTTTCATTGACATGGAACTGTTGATGCTGATTCAATTTATATCAGATGATTCGCGTTATAACTCAATTTTGGATATTTCGGAAATTGGATCAATGTCCATCAACATATTTAAAAAATTTCACTACTAATATTGTCGTCTCTATTTTTCAAATATCAATGAATATTGATATTTAAGTTTTGTTAAGTTTTGTTAAGTTTTGATACTGTCTCTGACCCACGCCCACGCTTGACATACCTATAAAATGTGTTTAAAGCAGAATCAGTTTTGTGTTATTAACTTTAATATTGGAGGGAATTATAAATTAGGAAAATTTGGTGTTAGGAAATATATATATATATATATAGGAAAACAATTAGTGCGTGAGTGCGTCCTCTTAAACATTTAATTTAATCTATATGGTCGATTGAAATTATAAAGTGATCAGCGTATTATATAATAATAATATGTTATAAAATATATTATATTATATATTATATCCAATCGATTTTTTAATATGGTTTTGTGTATACAATCAACGAGATAACCATACGCAAAATTTATCGGTGCATTTTAGAGGGATTAAATTTGACATACATTTTATATAGGAAATAAAATAATAAAATAAAATGTAAGATGGTATTCCGGAAACCTAATGGCGATGTGGGGTATACTCATGAGTCCTTGACAGTATATTTTTAATTAATTTAAAAAATACTCAACATTTCATGGTGTGTCCTGCAGCATACGTTATAATAATCAAACAAAATATATTTTATTACTAGAAACAAATCGATCGTATTATCGCAATATCCCATGTTATTGATAAATTGATTACTAGTATTACTACTGTAATTTAAGATATAAAAAAATTGTATTATTGACTTTCATTGTTTTGTCACATAAAATATTTAACTGCACATTACAGTGTGTTATGTACTTACATACAATTTAAATATGAGTGATTTAATATAGTTGAACTATTAGTTATCCAATGCTTATTTCAAGTTAAATATTGATATGCAGAGGTATTAGTTTACCATAACGTCTATGTTCTATAACAATAAAATTAACATATAAAAATAGGCTGTACGTGGCTCAAAATTATATTATTATTATTTCAACTGAATTAATTTTCTGTATTTACTATTGAGGACAGTATATTTAAGTAAAAAAATATGATTAGGCTAGTTTTTTATTTTTTTGTCAGATTACAATATTATTACGACATATTCTTCAACTGTTTATTCACTGTGGTTTCTAATGACGATTTATTGTTATACAGAAATATATCACAGAATCGCTTAACTTTATAGGCCATAGGGAATCGATAAGATTTCATTATTATTATAAACTAAATATTAAAATAATAAACCATATCTACATTGAGTTGTTGATTGTTTTGACTGCAACTAAAAAAAAAGTATACACACAACAAATCACCTTGTTTTTAATTGAAAAAATCCTTGGCTTTACTGCTTCAGTTTTTCGGGTCACAGTGACGTGACGTGCACTTGTGTTGACTGTTGTTTTGCTCGATTAAACGTTTTAATTATATAACCCGCACAGCAAAATAACTATGTTGATATATATAAATATATAGTATTATATACTGTAAAATCAGGAACATAATTAATATTGAATAAAGTTCAAGTGTTTGTAATAATTATAATCATTATTTCTTAAAATATTGCTCACATACAGTTTAATGTAGAACTTAAATGTCTATAAACACCAATAATCAATGTATAATATTGCATTTGTACCTAATAAGTAGGTTATTAGTCTTTATGTTTAAAATTGCCAAAATATTATTGGTACGTTTGCTATAACTCAAAAATATACTAAATGATAAACTATAATCCTGTACGTAATTACTGGCTCAGATTTCTTAAGAAAAAACCATTGACTGATATTAGATACAGGCTACAGCATACAGGCAGGTGTCTCCCGATGTATCTAAAAGTAGCCTTTTTTATTTTTCAAATTCAAATTGCCGACCGTACAAAATAGGTAGGAAATACTGCTTACAATTTTCGGTTTAAATATACTAAAAAGGTTTTATACAAAATTCAATTCATTATTTTATACTTCATGTCCAAGTACCAATATTATTAAATTTTTAAACAATACCAAACAAACATGTGAATCATTTATATATTATTATTTAATTGTTCCATAAAAAATGCACTTTTTAACTTTTGAAAATTATAGATACTATTATGAGCTCTAGGACTGACTAATATTTAAAAGTTGATATTTCTGTAAATATCTGTAAAAAATTGGAATAACATTATGTTTTTATGAAATTATTTTCCATTTTACCAATTTAATTTATAGTTTATACGTTGATACGTTATTTTATGAACCAATGTTTATTAGGAATCAATATTAGGCTGCAGTATAGGGCTACCTAAATTTGGGCCACAATCATGCATCTAAGATACATGAAAAGTTTGTTCTAGTGAGGTAAAACTAGATGGGTTTTTATAGTACTATGAAATAATATCGTTTTCTAAATTGTATTTAAAAGTTAGGGGAGGATTTTTCGCCAATCCCAATGTGGATACACCGACTGGCCAAAGATTAGTGAAAGCACTCCCCCCCCCTCTAATCAATATTTTATATTTGGCTTCAAAATGTCTATTATAAGTGCTATCGCCGCAACAAATAAATAACATGTAATGACTAATGGTTTCCCTGTTTCCCATAATAAATGTATCTATTAATAATAAATAATTATTATTAAATATATAACGTTAAAAAATGAACTATATGGGTACCGTCCACATAAATCATTAATTACATTTTACAATTTTGTCATGTAAATAAAAATATATATATTGTTTATGTACAATATACCTACGCATCGGCCAGATACGATAATTTCCTGTTTACGATGAATAATAAATTCAAACATAACATTTTATTTAATCTATAATTAATTTTGAAAATATAAACAAATATTGTTATAAAAGTGTTTATTTGTTTCTGATGGACTTTATTATGACTTATGAGTATAGCATATTAAAAGTATACAATGATTTATATTATAGATTTTCGTAATATTTTGGACTGTTTCAACATATTTAGATTAATTTTAATATATTTATACCTTAAGGCTTAAACTTATTTTCACCGTCTTAAGGTACATCATTCAAATTTACTGTCCAAATCAGATTAATAAACACTAACATAATATATTGATACGTTTTGTTTAATTTATCAAATAGCCAATAGGTACTGTAATAATATATATTTTTAGATGGTAGGTATATAATACCGCGTTATTGACAGGTTGTTCTATTGAACAGTTTGGCCAATCTAGATACCAATAACATTCCGTTAAGATTACCGTAATATCGATGGGTGGTTTTGGAGGCAGCATAGGTGTGAAAAAGAATATAGTATGTATGGCTCATCGCTCATGAGAGAAGACAATTTTAGTTTGCAGCGCTCATGTCATAAATGTTGCCGGTTACTGATAGCTCACTTCCCACCCTTTTCTCTCCTATATACTATTTCCGGTGGTTTGTGGTTGTTATTTTTTAATTGATCTTCTATTTACTTGAAACTTGATTTGTCTCCATTGTCCTCACAGTTATAATATTATTCTGTGCTTTATTATGACGGACTAAAGTCTATAGTTTCTATGATTCTTTTTTATTCCAGGTTTCTAGAATATATTTTCCACACATGTTGATTTTTCAAACATTTTTGAGGTTCTCAAGTCCCCTCGAGTGGCTAAGTTCACTTTTCAGGTATCCCTATGGCCCTAAGTATACGTACGCCACGCTTGTCTGATTAATGAATTCTAATTATTTATTTCTATTTTTAAATTAGCTAATGTACAATACCTATTTAACATTGTTAAGAATTTTTAAACCACAACGATCAATATTTTATGTGCCTATAGCCACTTAAATCCCCATCGCCCACAGAACACATAAATACATATATTATGCATATGTGTTGTGTATATTAAACTATGTTTTTGAGGGCCCCTCAAATTAATATATTCCAAAAAGTCGTACACGCCCTGTAAAAAAATGTGTACCATTTCATTGTTATAATTTTTTTTTACAAATAGGTATAGGTATAAATTAAGTTACAATTTAAAATGTATACAAGAGGTGAAGTCGATTTAGTTATTTAAATTAAATAGTAGGTAAATACATATTATATGTTATCATACGACGTAAAATATATATGTGGGGTTGAGTTGCCCACTAGAGAGAGGGTCGGTTCCTGATACAGCTAAGGTGGTGGGGAAGAGCTAATCATCAGTGTTGCTTAGACGTTAGACGTGTGTCCTTGTTCGTTGTCGTTGTAATTGTAATTTAAATTGTTCACGTGTCGTTCAATAAAAGAGTTTGGTGCGTTACGTTTCTGTTGTTAATTTATTCAGTTTACATTTTGGTGACCCAATCCCACATTTTTGGGGGCCTGTCCGGGATTGCGCTCCGATTTTTATACTTAAATAATCGCATGGTTGTGTTTTTGTGCGTGATTCGAGTTTAAACCTAACCTCACTTTTATCAAGTTCGGTTACGCAGATTATACCGCGAGTGTATTGTTGATACCGTAGTGTGATAACTGATAGTATTGTTTACTGATAATGCCGCGACCGCGAAAGAATGTGCAAGCGAGTCGAGGACTGGAAGAGAGTGTCCGCGATCGTGTTGATGATCGTTCGCTAAACGGGCGTAGTGTTAACGTTACATTTGCAGATGTACAGGATTCATTACGTCCATTCACCGGAGACGATAGTGGCAGTATTGTGAAATGGGTAGAGGATTTCGAAGAGTTGGCAGATTTGTGTTCTTGGTCAGAACTGCATAAGTTTTTATATGGCAAGCGACTGCTTCAGGGCACAGCCCTTGATTTTGTACGAGGCGAAAGTGGTTTGCGATTGTGGTCCGAGTTACGCGACAAGTTGCTAAATGAATTCCGTTGTCGGCTCAGTACGGCCGATGTTCATCGACAGTTATCGTCTCGTTGGAAACGTGCCGATGAACCACTGCTACAGTACTTATATAAAATGCGGGAAATAGCAGCGCACGGCAATATTGAAGATGAGTCGGTCATCGACTATGTGATTTGTGGTGTCCCCGACACTTCGGCGGACAAAAA
Source organism: Macrosiphum rosae (assembly GCA_016617965.1). Classification (NCBI taxonomy): domain Eukaryota; kingdom Metazoa; phylum Arthropoda; class Insecta; order Hemiptera; family Aphididae; genus Macrosiphum; species Macrosiphum rosae. Next base: position 3,437 of record WHPZ01587659.1, on the reverse strand, counting down.
CGTATTATACGGCGCGACAACGCTGGGTGAGTTCAAGAAAAAAATTGAATTGTACGAGCGGATTAGGAGCCGATCTCAAGCGGGTAATGTACCTCGGGTGACTGCTGATGGTAAACCAAAGCCGACGATCGCGTCGGGAGGATTATCGGTGGAAGGAGTAACTAGGTGTTTCAATTGTGGAGATCGTGGACACCAGTCTAGAGAGTGTCCTGACGTTGACAAGGGACCAAAATGTTTCTCATGTCGCACTTTTGGACATAAATCATTCGAGTGTCCAGGTAAGAGTGACGCCGTGCCGAACGTGTATCAGGTTGACTATGGCAGTAACAGCGATCGTATAGTGAAGCCAGTAGTGATTTCTGGCTGCGAAGCAATGGCTCTGATTGATACAGGATGCGATATTAATATTTGTCGGCACTCGATTGGACCGAAATTAGTCAATGTCACCAGCAAGATGTGTCAACTACATCTAAGAGGACCAGCAGGCGCAAACTTTTTTACAGAACAGATGTTGGACACGGAGTTGCACATTGATGGTCGAACATACCCCATCACCGTGTATACCGTAAGTGACGACAGTATAGGACATGATGTGATTATAGGTCGAACGTTGTTCCAGACCTGTGCCGAGCTAAGGGTGGGACCAAAAGCTGTGGAGGTTGTCGATGCTCGAGAAGTACAACAGATGATGGCCATTGATGTTGAAGTGCCGGAACTAGACGTAGGTGAAAGGGAGTTCTTGCCAACGATTAAAAAAATAGTCAGTAACTATGTGCCTGAAACTCGCATAACGGTACCTATGAAGACAGTCATTATTTTAAGCGACGAAGTTCCTGTGTATCAGCGGCCCAGGCGGTTAGCGCCGCGTGAAAGAGTTGCTGTGGATCGACAGGTGGAAGAGTGGCTGAGTGAAGGTATTATTCGACACAGCTGTTCTGATTATGCCAGCCCAGTGGTCCTGGTAGCCAAAAAAGATGGGACACTGCGATTGTGCATCGATTATCGGGCTCTTAATAAAAAAATTGTACGTGACCGTTATCCGCTGCCGCTCATCGACGAGCAGGTTGATCAGTTGCGCGATGCTGTTATATTTTCGACGTTGGATTTACGGAATGGTTTTTTTCACGTACCGATGGATGAGAACAGTATAAAATATACATCGTTTGTGACGCCTAGTGGACAATATGAGTTTCTGCGTACGCCATTTGGACTGTGCATATCGCCGCCGGTCTTCCAACGGTATGTAAACTTCGTATTTCGCGACATGATCAAAGCCGGTTACCTGTTGGCATATATGGATGACCTTGTTGTTGTGGCGGCTAACGTGGAAGAGGGCGTGTCACGCCTAGAAGCTGTGATGGGGATTGCAGCTGAATATGGTCTTGACATTAAGTGGTCCAAGTGTCAATTTCTTAAGGGCACTATTGATTACCTCGGTTACCGTATTCAGCATAACGCTGTCAGTCCCTCCGAGGTTAAACTTTCAGCCGTGCGTAATTTCCCTATACCTAAGACCGTCAAAGCGGTGCAAAGCTTTTTAGGGCTCACCGGTTATTTTAGACGGTTCATATCCGGTTACGCCCATGTGGCACGACCGCTGAGTGACCTGCTGAAACAAGATGTGGTATTCCAAGTTAGCGTTGAACAGGAAGCAGCCTTTGTAGAGTTGAAACGCCGTCTTACAGAAGCTCCTGTGTTGCGAATCTATAGTCCGGAAGCTGAAGCGACAGAGTTACACACTGACGCAAGTCAGTGGGGATTTGGGGCGGTGCTACTGCAGAAGGATAGCAATGATGGTAAGTTGCATCCAGTGTGCTACATGAGTAGAAAAACCACTGAGGCACAGCATAACTACCATAGTTATGAACTAGAGGTACTGGCGATCGTGGAAGCGTTGAAAAAGTTTAGAGTGTATTTATTGGGTATACACTTCAAAATCGTGACAGATTGCGCTGCGTTTACGAAAACCTTGGAGAAAAAAGATTTAGCAACCAGAGTGGCCAGGTGGGCATTGCTGGTCTCAGAGTACGATTATACCATAGAACACCGGTCCGGCTCAAGGATGCCCCATGTGGATTCCTTGAGTCGTTACCCAGTGTGCATGTCCATCCAGAGAAGTGAGTTCCTGTTACGGTTGGTAGCCGCACAACAAGGCGACCCTGATATTCGGACTATCATGAATGCACCAGTGGCTGGGAAATATGTAATCAAGAGTGGCATTCTATACGAAGTATGTGATGGTAACGACTTACCAGTGATTCCCAGGAACATGCAGACTGAGGTTATTAGGAATGCCCATAACGTAGGCCATTTTGGAGTCACCAAAACTGAAATGTTAGTACGTCGTGAATATTCAATTGTTGGGTTAAAGGAGAAAATTGAATCGGTAATTAGAAATTGTGTCCCGTGTATCTTAATGAATAGAAAGCAAGGCAGGCAGGAAGGTTTCCTCCACCCTATTGATAAGGGAGATGCACCGCTGATGACCTGGCACCTTGATTTTTTAGGACCAATGGAGGCAACGTCAAAAGGGTATAAGCATATATTGGCTGTAATAGATGGGTTCTCAAAATTTTGCTGGCTATTCCCTACAAAGAGCACTGCAGCGTCGGAGGTTATTGATCGTTTGTCACAGTTGGAGGTGACATTTGGTAATCCTGAACGTATTGTGTCTGATCGTGGAACAGCGTTCACATCAAACAATTTCGAACAGTATTGCAGAGACCGGAATATTAGACATATATTAATTACCACAGGTATGCCCCGTGGAAACGGACAGGTTGAACGACTCAATGCTATTATTATTAATGTGTTGGCCAAGATGTGTATCGACCAACCAGGAAAGTGGTATCGACAAGTGGGAAAAGTGCAGATGGCAATAAACGGATCAGTGCAGAGGTCTATAGGCATGACTCCATTCAAGCTAACTTTTGGTGTGGAGATGCGTCATGCTGACTTTGCGTCACTAAGGGAAGCTATAGAGGAAGAGTGCATACACTGGTATGAAAGTCAACGAGAAGAGGACCGTCAGCGAGCCAAGGATCAAATTGCCAAAGCCCAAGAGGAGCAACGCAAGACTTTCAACAAGCGTAGGAAGGAATCTGAGTCATATTGTATAGGTGATTTGGTAGCTATCCGTAGAACACAGTTCCTACCAATGTCTAAGCTTGCAAGAAAATATCTGGGACCCTATCGTATTGTCGGCAGAAGGGGCCCAAATCGTTTTGAAGTATGGAAAGTAGGCGACGGTGAAGGACCAAACAAGACATCCACTGGTACTGACTTCATGAAGCCCTGGTGTCCAACAATCAATCATGAGGAAGAAGATGCAGCCGAGGCGGATGCTGTTCAGTCTGGGGAAGATGTGGGGTTGAGTTGCCCACTAGAGAGAGGGTCGGTTCCTGATACAGCTAAGGTGGTGGGGAAGAGCTAATCAT
>WHPZ01587658.1:0-38859 GCA_016617965.1 Macrosiphum rosae | reverse complement strand
ATATAATATGTCTTATACCTAGACTGACATACCGTCTCCGCTCAGAATCGTTTTTCTTATACAATGATATTATATCATTGAATTCAAATTTTATACTATCCATTATGCAGTGACAGACTTGTAACCTACTGTACAGCAGAGCGACACCCACTTGCCCACCTTTTTATTTTTGGTACCTATTAATTTTAACTATTGAAAATTATACATATTTATAAGTAAACCATAATAAATTATTAATTTTAAGAAATTGAATGAACAATATTATTTGTAAAGGCAAAGTAAATCAATTAAGAAGAAAAGAAGATTAATATGATATTATAATGATAATGTGTAATTCATGTCAAGTGACATTATGTCAAAAGCAAAACCGTTATACTATAATATGCTATATAAATAGACTAGCTGAATATTCCGGCTTCGCCGTGTGCAGTTTTTGATGTGCCAAGTTCTACATAGTATATATAATATATATTATATACTCTATATAGGTTTGACTGGTTTGAGTATATCTTAGTTTTAATGTACTTCAATTCACAGACAAATCGGCGTCAGTGTACTTTGTAATAATTCGATATACGGTATATCGAATTATTACAAAGGTAGGTTTATTTAAGCCGATATACCTCTATCTGGACTTGTTTACTGATACAATAATTGTCACTTATATTATGAAGTATTCATCCGTGTTTGTTTCCGTCTAGAACTCGCTCAATTTTGGTATTAGAATAAAAACACCTATGACAATATTGTAGAGGGCAAGATGTTGAAAATCTAAATATTGAAAAGTTAAAGGTATTTTAAAAATGTTGAAATAGTTGCTATTTCTAAACGATACAATGAACTAATATTGGATATAATGGAAAAAAGCAATGACTTGCCCTCAGAAATATTGTCACAATTCAATTTTTTGATAGATATTTTTACTCTAGAACCAAAATTGAATGATTTATACTAGGACAGCGTAAACACGTTTTGTCTATATTTTACGTGTGTAAGACAACTGCACATGGTGTGACACTGTGACTTCATCTTGAATGAAGATGGTTAAAGCTAGAGAGCCTTATTTATATCCAGTATTATCTAATAATAATGTCATAGTTATTTTGTTCCATTTATCATTTGAACAAATACAACTGTTGTACTGCAGTTGTACACTTTTAAAACACGTCATATTCATATATTCTATAATAATAATACGAGACCATAGTCATAATATAACTGCCGTATATATACCTAAATTTGATAGGAATAGAGAATCCAGAAGAGATGGCAAAACACAGAGAACGATGAGGAGAAGAGGTATTGCGGCAAGGGGCCTTTTATTAGACAAAAAAAAAAAAACATAATATAGATAATGAAATATTATAAGCCTATGTATTGCATGATAGTGAGCAATGCACAAAAGAGTTGGGAATAATATACAACGAATAGTGATGTGGCAAGAAAAAACAATAAATACAGTCACTACGACGTAAGTTTGAAAGCACTATATTAATTACAATAATATTAGTAATTATTATTATTCGAGGACGTCACAGTCACACCCGCATGAGTTGTCTCCGTTTTTGCGAAATGTACAACGTAGCAAAAACTGTTTGGCGCGGAACAATTTTACTCCCTCTGTATTTATAGTAGAACTATACCAATATTCCAGTATTTTTGTTGCGACCCCATGACGTGTTGTCCCACGCAAAACGGTTTATTCCATGTTGTACATATTTTTGTAAGGCGGAAACAACACATGATGCGGGTGTAACAAAAATTATAATGATTCGTTTTACAGAAAAAAAAAAATACGAAGCTGATCATTTTTTGTACAATATTATGTAGGAAATTAATTAATTGAGAAGTATGAAGCATAGGTACTTATTACCTAATAATTAATATAATATAAAATATGAAAGCATTTAAACTAGGTAGGTACAAGAAGAATATAAATTATAATATAATTATGATGCATTGATGATTATGATGCACCTATAGAAGGCTAGAATAACTAAGAACCTAAATCTTACTCAAAGAATATTATTAGGGTTCTTTAATAAAAATAATCAGAGCTGTGCCAAGGGGGAGGCAAATGGGGCAAGTGCCCAGGGGCGGCAAATGTTTTGTAGGGGTGCCAAGTATTTTTGTCATGTTGTACCAATGAAAATTATCATGTCACTGAAAATAATAGTAATATTCGAGGTAGTTATTAATTCAAACGTAAATAATTAATGTTCGAAAACAGCGTGATGTTGGCTTTATATCAAATACCTAGGTATATGAATCATGATTGTCGAGTTATAATTATTATTATTAACAAAGATAATTTTATTATATATGTAGTAAAATATTCTATTCTATATAGAGTATATCAGGGGTGGCCAAACTGCGGCTCGCGTCTTTTCGTAAGATACAAAACATTTTTACAAAAAAATAATATGAAACGTATTTGAAAAAGTATAATATTTTATTAAATTACAATTCTACGGTTCTATAAGAAAACAACCCTACTTCCCAGTGTAATTTGAATTCTCTATGTTCTTCTTCATACTAGCGTTTCTTAGACATGATAATTATTATTTTATTAATATTACGATGATACACTCACGACGTCGCACAGAACTATGGTCTATTTCATAATTTTATGGTATTTATAAAAACAAAATTAAGATAAAATTTAATCTGACATATAATTGATTATTGAACGTTATTATATTATTTCACAATCTATACATTTTATTACATTTGATATCTTATCTTATTTATTGTTAATATTATATACCTAAATGTGACCTTTTTTTTTTCATTTCGGCTCTTCCATTTTTAATATATTGGACGAATATGTCGAACCCATCCCTGGGGTCTATTCTCGAAAACTACGTAAGGAAAACGAACGAACAAAATGTACGTAATCCGCCATTTTTAGGTAATATGTTTCAAAATTTCGCATTCTCGAAACTTGTCGAACGAAACGTATACTTAAACATTGATAAACGACGTTCGTCAACCTCTGTACTTAACGATTTGATCCATTCGTATTAACTTTCATACCATTTTTTTTAGATTCTGAGTTAAACGATGAATGTATTGATTTTACAATGGTGTGTGTTTTTTTTTAAATTTTTTTTGGTGTCTCTCATCAGTGATGACTCATCACCTTTTAGGATAGTAAAAGTGCTTGGATTTTCTTCAACAGTAATTCTCTAACAGTAGTTCTGATAGAAAAGTTAATCTATTTGGTACTTTGGGGGAGGGGGGGTCAAAAGTAAAAATTTCACGGTACTTTTCAAAAGCGCCGTGAAAAACAAAAGAAAAATTAAGAGAAAACGGGAATTTTTACGCAAAATCTGTTTTCGAGAAAATCGATTTTGGTTTTTGGTGCAACTCTTCAACAAATGACCGTAGGTACATGAAAATTTGTCTGAATGTTTATATTACCATTTTCTATACACCATAACATTTTCCAAATATTTTGACTTATTTTGAGCTCTTTACGGACATTTTCAGTTTCCATTTTTTTTTAGTTTTTTTTTCTATAAATATCAATACAATTTTATTAGTTGGATACAAAAGCTTAAAAATTTAATAAAAGGCTCCTAATATATCGTTTCAAAGACAGATAAAATATTAAAAATCCAGACATTTTGACGGAGTTTTGACAAAATTTATCAAATTTAAAATTGAATAATTATTTTGTAGTTAAAAATTTATAAAATGTTCAACTTTTATACCTAAGGATTGAAATTATTATAGGTCAATTTTGTTTAATACCATAGATAAGTATATAATTTGCCTTATACCGTCTCCGCTCAGAATCGTTTTTCTTATACAATGATATTATATCATTGAATAAAAATTTAATACCATCCATTATACAGTGACCCACTTGTAACCTACTGTACAGCAGAGCACCTTTTTTTAATTGTTGCATATATCTATGGTCGAGTTATAATTATTTATTAACGAAGATAATATATAATAAAATATTTCATTCTGTATAGACTATTGGTATATTCTTTGAATGTTTACGTAGAAAATATGGTATGACGTAGGTACTAACACGTTATCTGCATTTATACGTTATACACTTATACCTATATTATAATTATATAATTGTACAAATAACAAATATATATAGGTACCTACTTTTATGTACATATTATTATTACTTGTTAGTGTCTATTATATTTATACATACTGTTTTGCCTTGTTGGTTATTTAAATATGTATTCAACACTAGTGTAAACAGTAATGATAATACGTGCTGCAGTATGCCTAGTATACCTATACCTATATATTATTATTATTAATACGGTCTGTAAACCTATACCCGACTACCCGAGTATAATGTCTTCTATATTATTATGTATGAAGATGTAGTGTAGTATTGAAATATCTATATAACTATTGATTTGTTCAATTGTGTACAACTATAACAGTGTGCATATTTAATACCTATATATTATAATATATATATATGCGTAGTCGCATAGACGTGTATACTGATGTATCGAATATTAGGTACGTCAATTTTCAATTTACATAATAAGTATCTAGTATCATGGTTGTTATTTAAAATTGATCAAGTCGTAGTTATTTGTACACAATGTATATGGCTAATATGCAAATATTGAAATATGGTAGCGACCGGTTTATCGTTAATGGCAATATGTCATAATAATACGTTGCCATTGAATGAAAAAATTGTTAACATTTATAAATGTCTAATATTATACTAAATACGTCATAAATAGACAATTATACAATTTACATGCCCGTGGCGCCATCTAGCGGGTTGGTCATTAGGGCAGACAATACAAATTAAAGAAACATATTATTCAAGTATGAGTGACATTGTTTTCTTTACATAATATATATTTTATTTTATATTATATCTTTGTTATTTCACGATCTATTGTTCCGATCATGAACTTAGTTGTTCGTAGCAGTGTTGGGTAGTAAAATAACGAAAAATTGCAGTAGCCAGTAACGCTGTAATCATTTCATTTTACTTTATTGAAACTAACGGAATTGTAACGATATTTCTTTTAAAAATAATTTCTATGGAGTAACGTGTTATTTTCCACGTTATTAAAATAAGTTATGAATGTAGAGAGTGCATGACATAAACTGAGGGTTAGGATATTCGAGAAAAAATCTATAAAATGTATTTACTATTCTGAAAGTTTTAGATATTAATGATGAATATTACAAAAGGTGTAGTGATTTTAAGCATTTTATTCATGTGTTAATATGTGTATTACATTCATCCATTATCAATATAATGTACCTACATAATCAATGTCTTACATATACTACTATACAATTTATGTATAATAATTAATAGATAGTATACCTATATACCTACTACATATTACATTCGTTATTATGGACTGAATTTGTCTTTAAATTTTGAAAAAGTAACTTTTAGATACGCATTACTTTTTGAATGAAAAAGTAACATAACGTGATAAAAATAATGTCGGGTGACGATCATGTAATTTCTATAAAAGTATTTGATGTAATGAGTAATGTAATTGAGTTTCTTATCGAAAGTAATTTACCCAACGGTGGATATTTGTTAGTTCGTAGTTCTGATGACCAAGCCAGGATTAAGGGGAGGAAGACCCTATAGGCTTACAGCGGAACTTATAATATAATCACGATCACATCTATAATTATCATATGGAAACTGGAAAGGGAATCACTAGTTTACTAGTTTCAACAATATTATAAATAATAGTCTAAAGTAAATTATGGTTCATCGATACTCAGAAAACCAACTTCGTACACATTTCCGATCCCTACCCCTAACATTTAGAAATTAGCCATCTATGCTGCAGCTGAAGTTAACTCCTGGGACCGCCTATGATATACTACCTGTATAATATAAGGTGTGCCTATACAAAAGTACTTAAATATCGATATAAATATATTATGCGTGCTTTATGAGTATGATTCTAATGAGAGAGTAAAAATAAAATAAACAGTACCTAATTACAATAATATTCTGTAAAGGTACCTATAAAATATGCTTGAGCAATAATAATATACTAGAAGAATATTGACAAATAAAAAAATTAAAAGAGCCAAAGCCCATGCGTTTGTGTAGTTACGAGTATAACAACAGTAAAAATAATTAAAAACCTATGTTATATTTTGATATACTCACATATTATAAATGACTGAGTGTGGCATAATAAAACAGTAGCGTATTTTCAATCTTTTTTTTTGGAGGGGGCTCTTAAAAATAAGTAAGTGTACAATATTATAAAAACACATATGAGTATAGAGTGAAGGACTCCTTTTTGTATAAAAATGATCAAAATATGCAGCTAAACTTTTATATTATTTTCAAAAAATGCATAAAACATACTACAATTTTGGAAATAAAAAACCAAAAAAAATATGTATGTACATAAACAGTAATAAAAATAATTTATACACGGGTTTACTAATTTACCGTAGGTCTACTGGAAAATGGTACTTACTGGATATGGTTTCACCTTGAAGGGCACATCTTCTGATACTTCGAAACGGCAACTATATAATTTGTTTAGCCCAGGTTGATCATCAAAAATACTATGATACTGGTCCAGTAGACTTAATGAGTTTTAAACATTCCTTATCCGGTACTTCCTGGAAATTAACTTTACACTCGGACCATGGTTTTATAGGGGAATCGGTAACTTGTTGCGTATGATCGAAACAGTCCAACTGGAGACAAGAAACGGGGTGGAGGTATCGAGTCTTGCTTTACAAAAGAAATATCAGATATGCAGTATTCCATTGCAGTGGGCATGAGTCAATTTAGTTCTTATGTACGATGATCTGGGTAGATTTGATATCTCCGATCTCTGGTCGGAATGGCGAAACCGTGTTTCTCTCGGCCTGGTGGGTTACATAATTCAAAACGACACCGTACTGGGTGAGCCAGTCATCGCCAAGAATCATTTAATTTGACAGATGGGGGAGGATAACCAAAAAAATCCCTGGAGTTTCATGTCCAAAAACATTTAGTGGTACATACACTTACCGGGTGATCTTCTTACTTCGACCTTGGATGGAGGGGGAAATAGTTACCCCCGTTACTGGCAACGTAGACAGTTTCGATGGGGTGGAAGCTTGACTCTTCAGGGTAACAAAAAACTGTTCGGAGACCGTGGATATGGAAGCACCAGAGTCCATCAGTGCTGGTAAAATGTCGACGTGAAGATCAGGACGTTGCACAGTACGTTCAGGAAAATCAGTGTGAGGCGATGATGGTTGGTTGCAGACAAATGTATCTTGGCCCTCGTCACGTAGTGCAATCACTGACGAGGAGCTTCTTTGTTTCCCGACACAATTAATTGATGAATAGGTGCCCCGGCTAGAGTCGCAGGCTGATTTCTCTGTTGGATTTGATTGTTGGACAAGTTGGCACAAATCACTTCAGATGGTAACAACCTCTTCCTCCAACGAGGTTATACGGCTGGTATTGTGTCCGATAGTTTCGGTCAGTTTAACGGTTAGGTTCAGAACGAGCCATGTCATCTTCTAATTTTGTGGTTCTTGTATCAACTGCCTGCCACCTCTCCAAACATTGATCCCACCATGAAGTCTTATCCTCCCTCATGGCCCGGATTCTAGCTTCATTGGACCTTTGACTTGCCATTAACTGGGTAAACATCTTCTGAATCGGGTGTGGCCGTCCTGGGTGCGGACTGACCAGAGCTGGTTATCGTTATAGCATAAGTACTTATAGTGACAGTAGACGTTGTGACAATAAGAGCCATGTTTGATCCGGACGGGGTTAAAATTTTAATTATGTAATGTTTTAAAGGTTAACCTTTTAAAACAGAAATCACGTATCGCGAGTATGTACTTCTTTGGTCCGACATGGCCAAAATGACGATGCACCTGAGTAATCAGTTCGTCTACCCTGTCGATGAGGATGCAAACCAGCCATTGTTAAGTGGACTTGTGTCATCGATAAAACAGTACTCTCTCCACTGAGCTACAGTGCTTGATATACGGAGTCTACTGACTATGGAGGTCCATGAGTAGCTGGTGAAGTCCATAGAGGTTAGTGTCCTCTCTCTGGGACAAAGAAATTGATTTGAAAGACAATATTTGGCGCTCAAACTCGGCTTGGATCTTTTTCGACGTGATTGATAGGATACATGGAAATCTTGACATAACTTTCTCGGCCTACTTTCGTCCTGCCAGGACTTCTGGATAGAGCATCAATAACATTATCTGATCCGGGTATGCGTTTTACATGCAAATTTAACTCTTGAAGGTGTAACATTCACCGGGTTAATTGAGCGTTTCGCAGGCGATATTGAAATAAAAAAGTTAAGCCTCGATGATCAGTCAGGACAGTGACTGGATATCCGAGAATACCCGACATTTCAAATTTCTCATAAGAAAATACAATAGATAACAATTCTCAGTACTGTTATGGAATAATTACGTTCATGTTGTTTTTGAGCTGAATTATTTTCAGGAGGGAGTGGTTGTACAAAATTGCTTGGGTGGTCGTCGCTCCTCTGAATCAGAATGGTCCATGACCTCGTTTACAGGAATATTTTCCGGTTTCCTCAACAACTAAATCCATATATTCAATCTTTACTTGACATTACTTTCAGTCCTTTCAAAATATAATTGAATATATATATATATAAAAATGAATGTTTGTCTATCTGTGTATTCTTTGGTTGCCACGGTTGCAATGGGTTTTGAAGCTATTATAATAATAATTATTGGTCGCCGGGCAGCAAAGTGCATATACTATATCATTTATAATTTAGGCCAATTTTTTTGTTGTAAAATTCACATTTTGAACATAAAATTTACCCCCCCCCCCCTCAAAAAAAAAAAAAAATTGAGTTAAAAAACTTATTAACTGAGAAATAATCTAGGGACGATTCTTTTTCGATCCTCGAAGGCTTGAAAGGTTGATAAAGATAGGAATTTTATTGAAGGATTAAATCTCAGATTTAAAAAGAAAAATTGTTTGAATAAAATAATATTTATTCGTATGAATATCTCAGTATATCATTGGGTAATGGATAGTTTATTGCAGAACAAAAACGAAAAATAGTTTGTAACTTTTTTGTATTCAATAGGTAAAACAAACTTAATACATAATAAGAACTATAAGGGGAAAAACATTTATATTCCCATATAACATACACAAAATAACTTTAATAATAATAATATACACCAGTAGTAAGTATTTACACAGAAAATATTGTACAAACGATTAAAAAAAACAAAAAATAAATGTAAACAGACTTGTACCGTATAGTATTTGCGATTAATCCACATCGTCCGTAAGTCATTACAGCACGGTAACGCGTTACGAGTCGGTCATAGATGCAGGTTTAATAACAGAAGAAGAAGACGAAGACGACGATGTGCCCGGTGGCGGGGGAGGCGCGTAAGACGATTTTTTCTTGATCCTGATTTTCGGTTCCTTGCTCGCGCCACCGTTCTCCTCCTCGACGAGGCTCTCGAAATTGCGTATCCCAGCGGCGGTGGCATTCGGGTGGTCTGCCCGCTTCTTGTAGCTGCCGGTGCTCGATTGAGACTCGGCGACGGACCGGCCGTCGCCTTCGTCCCTCTTGTTCAACTCGCCGTACGCCGTTTCCTGTGCGCTGTCCCCGCCACCGAACCTCTTCAGCATGGACGGCGACAGCCAGCTGGACCGGCTGTCCTTGCCGGCATGCTGCTGCTGCTGCTGCTGCTGCTGTTGATGATGACCGTGATGATGGTGATGCTGCTGTTTGTCGAGCGACAGCAGCTTGAGCAGGGACGGTGCCAGACCAAGTCCGATTTTCCGTTCGTGGTACACGTCCGATATCGTTGGTTTCGGTTCGTAGTTGAGCTGCCGCAGCTGCGACGTCCTGATGTGGTCCTGCAGCCCGCTGTTCACCACGTCCACGTTAGGCTGAACCTTGGACGGACCGGGTTCCTTTTCCGATATGTCCAGCACCTGGGCCAGGTACAGTGACATCTTGTCCGCGTCGTCCGGCTGATGGTTCGGTTCGGTGTCCACCACCACGATCTTGTCCAGGATGTCGTTGGGCTTGTGGAGTTTCTTGATCGGAGGTATGGGGGGTAGCGAGTGTGTTCCACGACGAAGTATGGTCGAGTGCCCATTTCCTACGAAATAAAAAAAAAAACACATTAAAAGTCGTTTGATCGACGTGGACGACATAATATAGAAAGGTTTTTGTGTCCGCCAAATACAGAGTAACAATATTATCGAATGCGTTTCTAAATATATACCGGAACAATACGTCAAAGTCGTAGGGTAATAATATGATGGTCAACGTTGAATTCTTCGTCAAAAACTACATTAGAATAGTACGGTATAGTTATCACTAGGGTTCGGATCAGGGGCGGACTGACCAGGTGTGCTAGTGTGCTGTAGCACACCGGGCCGGTTTATAAGTGTGGGTCAGGCCGCCGGGGCATTTGAAATTTTGAACATTTGACGATATTACTAATAAATTTATTTTTAAATATGAAACAGTTTAAAAACCACTGCTGTTGCAGGTTGGAATACAATGCTACAATAACTTCATAGTCGAACCATAAGTTTATAATAAAAATAATTGGTGGGTATAATATGTTGTACCTATATATTGTATTACAATTTTCAAAATCAGTTTTATCCACAAAAATGTTTAAACTCTTTATCTGATTTGGTTGGTACATCGACTGCCAGAAAGTTATTGCTAAACTACAATCATTGAACCATTAACCATTTGTAAATATTTATAAAAATAGTGTAGGTTGGTTGAGAAAGAGAACAGAAAACATTTATATATAGTTTGTATTAAAAGTAATGAATAATATTGGTTTAATACGAGTATGAATGGTGAATATAAAATAAATGATAAAACAAAAGTAAACAAACATCAAAAATATCCAAAGGATTATACATTTATGATTCTTATAAAATATATAATGCATTATTATTTATTATACATTTATGATTCTTATAAAATATATAATAATTAATAGAACCTATTGATTATTGTCTATTATAATTTATACCCGAAAAAGTAAGTATTCATAAAGAAGCTGTTATAAAGGGAGGCTTGGGCCGTTTAGATTTTTAGAATACTGGGCTGTTTACCTCCCAGTCCGCCCCTGGTTCGGATTTAAAGGCAATATAATCAGTAGAAAGAGCATTTAAAATGTCAAAAAAGTATTTAATTAATTTAAAAAAGCGATTGCCAAAAAAATGTACTAAAAAATTAAATAGTTTGTCTGTATTGTATATTTAACTAGTGTGTATTAAAAAAAAAAATCACTATCGTGTATACTTAGATAAACTGCCTTTAGTAAAACGTTGACGGTTTGGGCTTAAAATATTTGTGTACATAGAAAATGTAATCTGCGCGGACTGACGAACAATTCTGAATCCATAGTAAGTTTTACGCATTATGAACATATTTTAATCTATAGATAGGTAGTATGGGTACTTTTATAAACGTTAAATTAACTGGCCATACAAAATACTAAATACTCGATAAAATATTTAGCGATATCAGTAGATATCGCCGATAATAAAGCCCATTAAAAATAAACAGCCGACAATGCACAGTCTTCAGAAAATCTAATCGATCTGTACCGTTTATACGTATGTCATGTATAAAACTATTAAATCAATTGAAAATGAAACACAATAAAGGCATTTATAAGTGAAAAAGCATCTATCAATAAAAAAGGCAAAAAAAAATACGTTCATCATCTTACATAGTAAATGACACGCATTTTTATATAAAAATTATTTATCTATTATTATTAAAAAAAAAGGCTTTTGCCTTCAAATCCAAACCTTAGTTATCACCAATCATTATTATGTTCAGGCGTACAAGTAAACGGCAAGTAAATTTTTACACCTTACAAAGTTAGGGTTAGTAGTCATTGCTAATTTTATTTAGTAAATACTGTTATCATTTTCTACATAAATCAAACATTTTGGCCAAGGTACGTCCAAGTTGAGAGGTTACAGGACCTTTATCATTATTTAAACTATTATTCATGTTCACCCCCCCCCCCCCCNGAAAATTAATTGTTGTGTAATTTATTTTTATACAATAGACTATGACCAACCAGAATTTTTTTTTGTGTACTTATTGTAGGTACTTGTATATACCGTATATTTCTTATAAAAAAAAATATTAAAAAACAAATAATATTTAAAAATATAACAAAATAAAATTAGATTTGCTTATTAAGAGAGATTTAGGTATTATCACTACCAAGAGTTGGCTGTTAAATGGTTGTTATTTTATAAATGCGTAAAATTTAGACAACTGCAATATTCTTTCGTCTAAATTTACTAATAAAACTTAAAATATCCTAAATAGACATCCGTTAAGTTGCGTCCACTCGACCACACCTAAACATACAAACTATGAATATTATCGTAATGCTTATGAATGTTCATTACACCGTCAGTTACGTGACTTATAATATATAGCAATAGCTTCGACAATAGTTAATTTGTAATTTGTAACAGCAAATAACCTAATCATACATTTACGAATAAAATGTGAAACACAATAAGTTGGTTTGTAATAAGTATGCTACCTATATTGTGGTTATCTAATATTAATACTAATTAATAGGTAACGTGTAACATTCATTGAATTATATAGGTCTTATAATAGTTCAAAGAAATTTTTTTCCGGGGATATACATAATATTGTATATCTATATTGATTATTTTTGTAGTACCAAGAGAAATCAATGTAATGCAAAAGCACTAACTGTAATTCTTTCTATGACAAGATCGTTAACTTTTCGAGCATTAAAAAATAAGTTTCGTTGAGTAACCTGTATATTATCTTAAATCATGATTAAAACCAAATACTGAATAGTGATATTGAAAACTGACGAACAATTTTGTGTCACCTGATAAGTCCTCCTCATCACCCTACAAGAATGCGGCTATATAAAACCCAAATAAATCACGATTAAAGATATAATGGTTGCCCAACGAGCATGGAATAGTTGTCTTTAATATTACTCTCATGAAAAGAACAATCCTGCAGAGCTCTATAACAGCAGTGGAAATGTGGAATATTTATGTACTATCTTAATATAATAATGTTATATCGTATTAATATTATAGAGATAGCACCGAGTTAGTTAAGCAGTTGATTCTGAAAATGATTTTGAATGCGATATCGCTTGACGCTTGCGACAAAGCCCGTTGGGTAACCATTATATTATCTTTAACCGTGAGATAAATGCCTTAAAATTCTATACAAATTATTAACTAAAGAGCAGGGGAGCGTTCCCCCTCTGCGGGAGGCCTTGGTTTAAACGTCTATGAACAAATGGTAATATGGTATTTTCTTTTTGAAAATTATTTTTTAGTGAAATCGATTCACCTTGAATATTTAATTATAATACATAGGTATTCATTTCCACGAAAAAACATGCCGTGCGATAACGAAAATGGGTCAGCTCAGCGCACATCCAAATTCTCGATAGGACGTGCTGGTCGATTATATTTGTTTTGTGCACTAGCGTCGGTCACCATCGGCAACATTTGGCCGCATGGAGGGGATTCAACGGCCGAGTGCTACCACTGACGGATCTTATTTTACAATTCTACATGCGTCATGCGTAGAACCTGCATGTTCCCTCGTGGAACAGGGTATAAATACTAAGGCCGTATCCTTGAATATTTTCGGGCGGAGGGGGGTCCAAAAGATGTATATTGTAATATTATTGAATTTAGATTTTGATATTTGGTTAAAAATAAGTTATCGAAAAAATTTCGGGGGGGTCCAGACTAGATACGGCCTTGATAAATACATATTATGTGATATGTATAGTAATTACATATCGACGGTTGGGTAAAAATCAATAGCAAACAGTCACGTATTTTGTTGAAATTGTTATAAGTTATAAATACTAACCTTCCCAATCCGTGGCGGAACTAGCCGAACTTGACGAATCTGGTCTGACGGGAGTAGAGTATAAATTTCTGATTTTAGTTTGGTGAGCTAGAGTTTTGCTTAATGCATCCCCTAATCCAGGAACTGGTGGCGATGGTGTAAATGCAGCATCACTTTCTCCGCCACCATTGGTACCACCTGATCTGCGACTCAATATCGTAGGCATTATCAAAACGCCAGTAGAATTCTGATGTACAACAAATATAATATGATAAATAAATACAATAATATGTGCATTATATTTTTATTTAAAATATTAAAAGAAAATTGATTCAATTTAGCTAACCTTAGTGATTTGAGTGGACGCATCTGAGGCAGTTCTACCATCTGGTTCTCCTCTTTTCCTTACATAACTGGTAAAAGCTCCAGACCCATTACTTCCAGACACTCGCAGTGCGTTGGTTGAACTAGGTTTTAATGGAGAATCTTTTTGCCTATCGTCTTCAACAGTTACTACGCTTTCGAGTGAACTTGATGAACACAAGGAAAGGCTTTTAGGGGCTTCTTGTGTGTCTGTGTGTTTCAAAACAATAATTATAAATTTAATACAATGTAAAATTGACAAAAATAACACAATTAATTAAATGTAATGAAAATTTACCAAATAAGGCTAACAGAGCTTGAAGAACAAATTGAATACTGCGTTTATTTGCTTGTTTTCCAGTGCGCAGTGTGACTTCGTCCATTCCAACTTCAATTAAATCGAAACCTGGACAATAAGATTTGATTAATTAATAGTTATAATCGTAAAAATAAATAACTATGCACAACAGTATTTACCTAGAGATGCTAAAAGCTCGTGACACCCAGGAGTATGCCATAATTTAACATTTACTGGCATCTCAACTGACTGTTCATTTTCAGATAAAAGTCTATTATTCAATTGTTCGACTACATGCCGTATGACAGCAATTACATCATCCGTAACATCAGATGTCAATATCAATTTAGAAATAGCGCTTAATGTTGTACTGTTCAGACCTAATAACATAAAATTGTTTAAAACATTTTTCTAACCTATATGAAATTGTATATTATAATATTATATTATTTATATACACATATATTATTATCGCATTATTCTATCAATCAGTAGGATTGATAAAATGTACATAATTTTAGCCAAATAAATGCAGTCTAAATGCATGAAAAACCCAATGGCTTAGAACCGCCTTGATTGAACTCGCATTTATTACACAAATTATGAATAGATTATTCAATCTAAATTGCAAATTTAAATCCAGTGGTGTCGCCGAACCTATAACCCAAGAAGGGTGACCGCCACCCATTTTTTCGGTGGGTGGGGTCTGTGGGTACACCCCCTGACACTATGAAATAAGTTCGCAAGGTCAACATAAATATAAAAAGTATGTAACCATGGTGTAGTGTGGTGCAAAAGGTAGTAGGTAATGAGAAATAATTTTTTCCTGTCCCAATTTAATTTTAGTTACTTAAAACTGATTTATTCTATCCTGAAATGTGTTAAGTACTGACGTAGAATTAACAATTGAAACTTGATAAATGTTTTAAAGCATAAATTATATTAATTTACTTACTACCTATTTACCTACTAACTTAATTATGGTGATATTCAGCACTATATGTTGACACTTAGTGCTATTAATTAGTGGGTTTTCATATTGTTCAATGCAGTGGGATATGCATTAGTTTCATTTTATTTAATATTTTAATCAATTAATGATATTAAGTAAATTAATAACAAATTAAACATACCAGTTTGTAAATTTAGATGGCTATTATAAACTAGAAATATCTTATTTTTAAAAATATAAAAAACATACCAAGCAACGCTTGTAGACTAGCACTGCATTGAGTGAGCCTGTCTTCAGGATCACTCTGAGGAAAGAATACTGAAGAAGGTATACCATTAGCAGCAGGTTCAAAACGAAATCCAACCGATTGTAGGAGCTCTTTCCATCCAGTAACATCACCAACCTTTAAGAAGAATTAAATTATAAATACTCCTACAGTTCTACTATATTAAACTGCAATTGTGTAATTTTATTTATTGATTTTGAAATTCTCGTGTTAATATAAAAATGTTATGAGGATGTCAGCAAACTGATTCTTCTCTCTGGTCCAGGGTAACATAGAAAGAATGCATTCACACAAAATTAATTTTTTTTTTTTTAGTTATCTTAGCATAAAATAATCTGTTCTAAGAATTATAGAGAATATAAAAACAATATATAAACCCTATTATATAAGAAAAATAGGTGATTTTAATCTAAGATTACTCAAAAATCATAAAAATAACAATTTTACATGAAAGAGATTGATTTATCTATGTTGCGCGTGGGTCCGAATGAGAAAACAAATATTTTTAATCTATTATTATTTATCTATTAACTAATTCAAAAATAATTTTTTCTTCATACTTTGTTTTCGATGCTCTTTTGAGTGGTATACATTGCATTTTTCTGTCCTCGATGAATACGTTGCAAAGATTTTTCAACCTGAACATATTAAAATACAAAATAAACTTAAAATGTTTTTAATAAAAATTATAATAGTAATAAATATAAATACCAGGTGGAGAGTAACTCTTAAAGCGTCTCTGCATCGGTCAGGTGTTTTTAATAGTTCACATAAAGCTTGTCCCATTAATGCCACTTTACTAGATAAACGTACATCTGAACCAATTAAAAAATATCCAGCCCAGTTCGATGGATGAGAAAAATGTTTTGTGTGTTGAACTGTTTGCATTGCATCACATAAAGCACGACATACTCTTGATCCCTAATTAATGATTTATATATTATAACAATGATGTATTAAAACAAATTTCGCCAAATAATTACCTGTAATAAAGCAGAGTAAAACGCTCTTAATAAAATCTTAGCAGCAGTACTTGGTACTGGCCATAAAGATACAAGTATGCATTGAGCTCCAGCCATGAGCAAACCATTTGTAAGGTCATACAGTCCTTTTGATGTAGCCCAATCATCTCGTGCGTGTGACCAACTTAATACTACCAGTCTTGCGTTTAACTTAAGAGACAATAAATCTTCTGTAGTCAATAATACTTCGGATATATTCATATCAGATTGTGGAGTGGTTTCCTACAAATATATAATAACTGATTAAATAAACCATTTTAAATAAGACATAAATCAAAAATATTATTACGCTTTCATCTGGAGATAATATGATGGCCGATAATTCCCAACTAACATGGGTAGCTAAATGAATGCACTCTGCTTTAACAAGTTGTTCCAAAATGTTATGTTTATTCGCCTAAAAAAGAATGTCAAATAATCAATCATTAATTGTAATATTATCATCAATAAATATTAAAATTTTACTTACTTGAGCTTTAATAAAAGGTTTTGTTTGTAACATTTCAGCCACCATACTAGCTTCCTGTTCTGTATGAGGTAATTCATTTAGACTAAGTTGTTCATTAACACAATTTGGGAGTAATGGGTTACCAACCACAAGTGTAGTCATATTTGAAGATTCATTAACTCCAGCTTTTTTTTGCGCTCTAAAAATAAATTTAAATGTTTCAAGTTAATTTAAAAATTACTTAAGGCTGGTTAAAGGTTTTACAATGGATATTTATCATCTCAATCTATTTTCTATAAAAGTTTTGAATTTGAGTTTACAATAGTATATTCCACGCATAAAATGTTCCTGCTGTTAATTTAATACTTTGTAATGTGTAAATCCACAAAAAAGTTAGTTCTATTTCCAAAATATTGCAATAGATAAAAACACAACACCAACCTTTGATTTTCCTTGAATTTCATTAAGGAAGGTGTAACGAGTAAGCTGAATTTTTCACTTAGGTATTCTCCCGATAAATGACTATCATCATCTATTTTTGGGTGTAACATTGAAAAAGGCACCAACAATAAATCTTGTTCAAGAACTAATAATAATTCCTTTCTACCTGAACAACCTTTACTATGAGAAGCTATTTAAAAAATATAATATTACAATTTTAGTTAATGTGTTATTAATTGTCTTCAGTTTTTAATAATTACCACATGGTGCAAACAGGAAATCTTCAAAAGGAGCTATCAGTAATTCGTATAGTTTATTTAGACTATCGGGAATTAGCCATGCTTTGGTTTTCTTAGCTCTTACACTACCAGGTCGACTAGCAGATCCAACCGTACTTCCGCCTAAGCTTCCAACACTGTAAAATAAGATAATTTATATTGGTTGTTTTTGAGATTGACACTAAGATTGTCACAAAAAATAAGCACCTGAACAAACTACTCAAACTGTAGTTACTTGAGTTATATAAATGGTTTCGATTAACCATTCTTAAATAACTACGTTCATTTTCTTGAGCTAGTCTATCTCCTAGTTCGTCTAAGTGACAAGCTTCATTCAAATCCGAATCAATACTGAAAAACAAAAAATAATCAATAATGTATGTTTTTTTTAATGTGAATATCACACATATAGACTTTGGTAAGACTTACATTGGTTGCTGAACATTGAGTGTACTTTTCACATCTTTGAGATACTGGGTCAATAGATTATCCATGCCATTTTCAGTTTGAATTAAAGTTTCATGGAATTTAACAACACCTAAATGACAAATATATATGAATATTATGATAGGATAAAAGTTAAACAGACTTACCTTTATTTGGAATAATGAGCCAAGAAAACAAATAACCAGATGCTATGCTGAAGTAAAGAACTGAAGCTTTTTGTTTATTCACAATATCGAGTATACTTTCTACAGAATTTATTTTATGGTAATCTGGAGAAGATTTTATTCTCGTGTTGTGACTAGAAGATTTTGCTCTAATACGATATTTTTCTGTGACTAATAGAGCTTCCTCACATCTATTTAGTTGCACTAACACTGTCTAAAATTAAACAAAGTATATTTTTATTTATACAGTATTAAAGAACACTAAAAAATAAAACAATTTGTTGTTTTATAATAACTTTAAATCAAGTGAAAATATATTTACTTAAATATTAATAGGATACCACACCCGCATGTGTTATTTCCGTCTCACAAGAGCATAACATAGCAAAATTACGCTCAGATCATAATATTTATCATGAAATTTAAAGATCATGCAGACACTTTGACAACACATGCAGATGTGGCGTCCTCTTAGTACATTTTGAAATTATGTGTAAAGATTTAGTAGAGACTAATCAGTTTAGTTTTAATTTACTTACTTGCAAAGCTTGGTAACATTCTAATCTTAGTTGAGTAATAGAATGAGAATGTTCTAAGGTAATAGTGTTAAGAGCATTGTCTAATAATTCAGATGCTTGTTCTAAATGACCTCTAGCTGCATCAGACTGTCCATCAGCTAATAATGCCATTCCAAGCTTATATCTTATACGTCCTTCTTCGTCTGGTTTTCCTGTCATATCAATACTTTGTAGGGCTTGGGTGAGATATATGACTGCTTGACTAGTATGTCCTAATGTATGATGTAATGATCCTAAACTTCCATATGCAGCAGCCTTTGCTGTCTTCTCATCAATTTGGCTAGCAATTGACAAATGTTCTTCTTGGTATTTAATAGCCTCAGTTAAGTTTCCTAAAACTTCTTCTACATTTCCAATGTTTCCATTAGCTCTGCATTGCAACAATGGTTGATTAAGTTCCTTGCCAATTTCTAAATCTAATTTATGGTAGTGAAGGGCCACACTGTTTTGACCCATTAACTGATGTGCATATCCAAGAGCAGATGCTGCGTTTGCTTCAACATTTCTATCACTTAATTCTCTAGCTATCGATATTTGATTTTGCAAACAGGACACTGCTTGTTGGTAATTTCCCATCATAACATGATTAGAACCCAATTCACCATACGCAGAAGCTTTCATCTCTGAGTTGTTAAGTTCATGGGCAATGACTAGTATTTTTTCAAAACAAACAAGACTTTGATCAAGATGTCCAATTCGCCTATATGATTGACCTAGACAACAATAGGCTTTTTCAAGGTCTCGAAGATTTTGAAGTTGTACAGCAATAGTTAAAAACTGTTCATGACATTTAACAGCTTCATCATAATCTCCTAATGCATCATAACAGTCACCAAGATTTCCAAATGCTCGACCCTGTTAATTCAAATAATAATTAAAAATAATCAAAACTAATTGCTTTTAATTTATTAATTATTTTTACTTTATCTATTAAAGATGTATGAGATGACAATTGTTCCAGAGTAGCTAATTGTTGTTCAAAATATCCAATAGCTCCTTCATAAATTCCCATATTCATTCTTGCAATACCTTTATTAAACAAATAATCAAATATTTTTCAAATAAATAATAATACATTTTTTATTTTCTGAACAATACCTAAATTTCCAAAAGCTTCAGCCTCAATTGCATTATCCCTCAGTTCTTTTGCTCTTTCGAGCTGTAATTGGTAACATTTTATTGCATTGGTATAATTTCTAAGAGACATATACACTGCTCCAATATGTCCATGAGCACAACATTCACCTTTCAAGTCATTTACTTCTTGTCTTAGAGCTAATTCCTGAAAATATAAACAATAACTATAAATAGTACTCAACACAGTATTATATTGTATACATCATACCTGGCAATGGTAAGATAGAGCCTTGTCATAACATTTTATAAATCTGTTAGCTAGTCCTAAAGAACTACATGCTGCTGCTTCCATGTTTGTATCTCTAATTTGTCTGGCAAGTGTGAACTGTCGATGATACATTTTGAGCGCCTCCTCTGTGTCATTCATTTTTATAAGTATATCTCCAATATTGCCTAAAGCCCGGAGTTTTGCCTGGAGACTCTTTGTCATATGTGATATAGCTAAATAAAATGTATAATTATAATAATAGCATATTTTTTTTGTTTTAAAAAATTTACCTAAAAAGTACTTTTGACATTCTAATGATGTTTCTAGATTGCCTAATGCTAAATGTGCAAGACCTAAATTACAGTAAGCTCGGCCCATATTCATCTTATCTTGGAGATCTTTGGCTAGTGATAAATCTTGGTCATAATATCTCACAGCTTCGCGATAATTACCCAAACAGTAATGAGCATAACCCAGAAAATGGCATGCTTTTGCTTCCCCTTCAATGTCATGTAATTCCTTCAAGCCAATAACAAATAAGTATTTTATATCATTAATTACTAAAAATAGCTTACCTGAGATAACATTAAATAGTTTTCATAGTAGGGAATGGCTTGCAAAAAGTCACTTCGTGTGCTTAAGCAATTGGCTAGGTTTAATAAAGCACAAGCTTCTCCAGCTGTATCTTTCAACTCTCTAGCAATGTTTAGGTGAGCTCTATAATGTAAAAGAGCCATTTCAAATGCCCCTAAAGACTGATAGGCTACTGCTAGATTTCCATGAGTAGATGCTTCAGAATTTCGGTCCTTAACTTCTTTTGATATCGTTAATTCTTGTTTATGATATTTAATTGCCTGAAAAATTATATTTTTCTAAATATTATTTAATCTTAATTATAATATAATATTATCATTTTAGTTTATACCTGTTCATAGAAACCCATAGCACTGTAAGCATTTCCTATGTTTCCAAATGCTCTTCCCATAGCAGCTCGGTCATGTAAGGACTTTGCAATATTTAAATGAGCATGGTGAAGTTTTAATGCAGACTCATGAGCTCCGAGTAACTGATACACAATACCCAAATTAGAACACGCTCTTCCTTCTCCTACTTTATCATGTGTATTTAATGCCATATCTAATTGTTTTTCATGCCAATGTTTAGCCTAAAATATTACATAACATTGATGTTTGATTAGTTCATTTCTAATAAGTTGTCATATGAAAAATCCTACTTGAGAATAATTCCCAGCACATCTTGCTGCATGACCAAGTCCAGCATATGCTCTGGCTTCAATCACTTTATCCCCAAGTTCTTGTGCGAGCCTTAAGACATTTTCATGATAATTAATAGCTTGAGTAAAATTACGCCTATAGTGATATGATGAACCCAAATTGCTAAACGCTCGTGCTTCTTCAACCTTACCAAACAAAATAACAAATTTAGATTATACATACCATTGAAATCAAACAATAAAACTGAATTTTACTTTATTTCCTAGTTTTTTTGATAACTTTAAATGTTGCATATGACAGTCTAACGCGCTTTCAAATTCACCCATGGCTAAATAAACAGCACCAACATTTCCAATCTCTCTAGCTTCTTGAAGAACTTCTCCAATTTGTTTTACCAACTGTACACATTGTTTGTGTGATGCTAAAGCATTTGGATAATCACCAATTGCAGTGTACACATGACCTAATTAACAAATTATATATAGCTATAATTAATTTTTATTATAAACCAAAACATTGGTTTAGTAACACGCAATAAAATATTACAAACAACTTTTTTTTTTTAATTAGTTTTAATTAAGTATGGCTATTAGATTTTGTAAGAAATATTGTTATTATGTAAGCTAAATTAAAATGTGAAACGTAATTTTTATTATTTAGATAAAAAATAATTAGTAACTTACCCAGACTAGTGAGAGCAGATGCAGCAGCTTTCATTTCTCTGGCTTTCATTGCAAAAACTAATTGGTATCTATGTGCTGTAAGCGCTTCTTTATAGCTTCCTTTACTAAAATAAGCTGATCCTAAATTACCATGAGCTCGACTCTCTCCAGCTATATCTTTTAAAGACTTAGCTACCAATAAATCTTGTTGCATGTATCCAATTGCCTATGTTAAAATAGATTAGATCATAATAGATGAACTAAATTAAAATTAAATTTTATATGTACATACTTTATCCAAAGAATTCAATGCCCAATAAGCTGAAGATAATGCCGAAAACACGGATCCTCTTAACTTAGCACTGCAGGTTCCTATTCTAAGGGCCGATTCTAAGACAACTACAGCCACTGAGTACTGTCCAGCTGCTAATAATTCTTGACCTATCACAGACATGACGAGAAATGGAGATTTGTCCAATGTTATTCCATTATGATTTATGCTTTGTAACTGTTCAAATGTAGGCTCCAACACCCCTGTTAAACACGGAAAGTAATATGTAAAAATACACATTATACAAAATTAAATTAAATTTTTCTTATGCTTACCTCTAAGAGGGGACTTGATAGAAGCCTCAATAAGACCAGCTAATAGCTGAGTAGATTTTGGCTCAATGGAGAGCCCAGTGCTAAATACAGCAAGAGCATCTCCATGCCTTCCCAAACATTGTAGAGCAACACCCTCTCGGTAGTGTGCCTTTGGCCAACTAGGATTGACCTGGCGGGCACAAGTAGCATCGTGCAATGCTTCTGTAAACCTGCCCAACTTGAGCAGTGCTGCGGACCGGTTAGAATACAGAATGTGGTTATCAGGATAATGACGCAGAGCTTCACTATACAATTGTATGGCTCGTGCATAGTCTCCGGATTCACATGCATTGTTAGATTCACGCACTTTTTCCATAAAACCTTCTTCACCACACCCATTTTCCGGCTCCACCTGAACAAAAATAAAAATGCAATGAATTTCAATATCTTCTGTTAATTAAGTAGTAAACGTTAAAAGTTAGTATTTCTTTAAATTAAAATATTTACCTCGGATAGGTCTCTTTGTGGCATGATTTTGACAACATTTCTATATTCACATATCTGTAGATATTTTTACTCTAAAAACATTTATAAAAAATACAATGCATTACTAATGAGCCTAATTAAGTATGCTGAAAATTAAATTATAGCAGCAGATCTCAAACTGTGCTCCGCGAGCGTAATCTAGGGGCTACGTGGACATATCTGGATTAAATAAAAATAATATTTGGAACGTTAAATTTATTAATAATAACCTGTATATTTTATTTGTAGTCGTAAACGATATTAGATGCGAGTTGGTTGAAGGTTACATTGCTTTTATCATATATGTAATTTATGATTATATTATAAAGAAACATATTCGTAAGCAAATCATTCATGCATCATTTTTCAGAGCATCCCTAATTTTTGAGGCTCCGTAGAATTGTTTTTATAACAGCATAAGGGTTCCATTGTAAAAAAAATGTGAGAACCGCTGATGGCGCTGAGCATTAGAAACCACTCGGATAGGTAAAGAAAATTTAGGAGGGTAATTTTTTTTTTTATAAATAATTAGTAAATTGTGTTTTATATGTAATTCTATTTAAATACCTAATACCTAAAAGACTATAATATATTGGGTTATAAGACAGAGAAATAGAAATGATGTAATGAACAATTAGAAATTGAGTTAAAATAATTTCACCCATTAAGCTAGTAACCTACCACCGAGATTGAAGCCTAGGTCATGTGTCTATTCAAAAGGTCTAAAAAATAACAGTTTAGTATGGCGTTATGGTATATCAAACATGATACATGAACATAGGTGGAGGCTTGTGGGAACTTAGTCCCCCCATATTTCTGCCAAGTCCCCCCAGTTCAAAAATCAGAAAATTAGTACTGAGCATATATAATTTTTAGAAAATATTATAGGAGGGGCTTTAGTCCCCCCAAAACAATTTGTCTATTTGCGCCTATGTACATGAATATATGTTCTTGTGTAGATACCTACTGAAGGTTTTAACAACCTATATCAAATTCAAACCTGTTCCAAGTTTCAACCAATGTTCATTATCTATTTATTATTTGTAATACATACCTAAATACATATCAATATAGGTTTAAGAATTTGAAACACAACCATACATTTTTGTCTTATAAGTTACAGTTAAATGTTGTTGATCAACGAAATAGAAATCAATCTTGTGATATTCAAAACAAGTTGTATGATACTATGATTGGCATCTATTTTAAATTGATTGATTAATGGAGTTTTACTATTTACCCAAGTCAGCTGAAGTCCAGTGAAAGTATACCGCAATTACCCAGGCGGGAATATTAAAATTTAATCAGGTACCAACGTTATCGCATATAAATTATAGTTTCTAATGGACATTCATTGGACATTCCAGTAAAACGGCAAGTGTGCAGTACTGCGGTTTAATATAAATTATAATATAGGTGTCATTCAACCAGAAAAATGAAAACAATTTAAGACGTTATTACCGCCACATAGGTTAATAAGGTATACAGAGAAACACACAGATCACAAAAAGCACTCGGCGCAAACGCGGTAAAATTCAAAAACGATTTCTCGCACACTTTTGTTATAAGAGCAGTCATAAAACCCAAACAATTATAGACCCGTCGGTTTCGGAGAGGAGGTATTTACG
This sequence comes from Macrosiphum rosae, assembly GCA_016617965.1. Taxonomy (NCBI): domain Eukaryota; kingdom Metazoa; phylum Arthropoda; class Insecta; order Hemiptera; family Aphididae; genus Macrosiphum; species Macrosiphum rosae. The sequence goes on along the minus strand of WHPZ01587658.1, from coordinate 13,704 downwards.
ACGGTCGTAAACGGATAGATCAGGAGACCTGGGATCAAGAGCGTACAATATAATACCATTAAATGGGGGGGTTGTACTAGACTGGTGTGAAAAATAGATAGGTACCATAAGATCATTAAGATCGTCAACTTACCGGGATGTAACGATTTATCCTCACATATTTTTATCCTAATCTATATTATGCGTGTCGTGAATTGCTCGAGAATTGCGATCATCTACATCACGGCGTGTATAAAAATATATTATGATAATAGAATTATATTGCGGCGGAGACTTTAACGGCACCACGTCGCATTCATAATATTATTATTTACTATTATTACTATTATCGTTTAGCGTTATCGTAAGACCATATCGACATTACGAGGGATGCGCGTGATCATCGTCGTCGCCGTCAGAGCGCTCAACGAACGCAAACACACACACACACACGCGCACCGTCACAACGACACAAACACACGCGTTCGGGCAATCGGACGCCTCGGAGGAACGTAGACCGCGGACTGCGGTAGGACTGTTTTTTCTCTCACCGCCGGTCCTCTCCCGACGACGAAGACGACGGCCGTCTCCTCTTCGCCGGGCGGGCGACGGTCTCGCAGAACGCGGCCGTTACCGCGGTCGCCGTGGCGGCGGCAGCGACGGCCGTGATACCAGGTGGAGGTGGCAACGCGATCCGGTCGCAACAGGTGACGTGGTAGTGGGGACGACAAGCGGCACAGTCGTCGTGATCTCTCGCCGTGAGGGGGGTACGGGTAAAAAAAAAAAAAAAAAACGTTGTGTGTGCCGGGCACGAAAACGCGTCGCATTCCGATGTCGGCCATATTGGAATGCGGTCGACTGACCCCGCAAACGGATCCTCCCTTTAACCTTGATTCGCCCGGGCGGCAGCGTAAAGCCGACGAATTTTACACACACACACACAAACGCGCGAGTATACGCATTGTGCGCGGTGAACAGAACGTGCGCGCGCTTGATCATTAATTTAAATATCTTATTAAGATCGTCGGGACAGATATCATTGAGGGTCGCCCGTCGTCGCGGGAACGCCGCCGCTCCAGGAGACGACGCTCGCGCAGGACGGTACGATCCGAGGCATTGTCGGTTGGTTTTCTCCGTTTTTCGCTCTTTCGGTGTTCCACGCCACCGTCGCGATTTCGGTATTCGAGTTGGCGACTCGATGCTAAAAATCACCATATTAAAGCCAAACTGCAGATCCTTAGCGGACAGACACCCCTCCTCTCAACAACGATGATACATCAAGGCCGTCCACACAACTCTTAAGTTCGATATTTCGATAGATATCCGATGTAATATCCTCATTAGTCAATACTTTCGAAATCCCTAGAAAATAAAATGTAAAAATAAATAATAATTTTTAAGAGGTTTGAACTGGTTATAATACCTACATGTTGAAACCAAAATCCTTCTTATACAAATAATAAAGAGAAATCAGCATATTATTAAGAGACGCATGTGTTGTCAACTATTTTGCGTGGTTAAGAACCACTCAGCAGGGCTCAGGCTGTAGTAGTGTAGTCCAAGCTAAGCAACTAAATTTTCACACTATAAAGAGGAATACATTTACTGTGAACGTTGTTTTTATTTTTTCAATATCAGTACTAGGTACCTAAAAATAAGTTATTCTAGTTTGAAAAACTCAAAAATAATGAATTTTTAAACAATAAGAACTTTTTTTGTATTTATAATATCGAAAAAAATAATCTTGCACAGTAAACGTTCTACTCCTTACAGTGTGTAAATGTGGTTGCTTATCTTGGACTACAGCCTGAATGGTTCTTACCCGCGTAAAACAGTTTATGCTATGCATTACATTTTTAAGACGGAGACAACATGGCATGCGAGTGTAGAGTCATCTCAACAGAATCATTTAATTAGCCCTAATGAGATTGGATGTATTATTGATTATAAACATTATAATACAACTACCGAAAAATATCCAGCAGTCAAACAAGAAGATTTGCAGTTATTTAAATTTTTCGGAACCCCACTATAGATAGTATTGATGAGACTTACTCAAATCTTAGTAATCCTACACTCTCCTCTCAAATAATTGTGCCTGCGATCATTGTGCATTCAGCCGGCTCAAGCGAAAATAATGAACTAGACAAAATCAAATTTTACCACCCCTAATAATATAATATAATATTGTCAGTGAACATTATGCCACCCTCTTACTAAAGTGCTGGTGAAGTGCCGCCCTAGGCGTGGGCCTATGTCGCCTACCCCTTGAGCCGGACCTGAGCGCACGACCAGTCAGTAAATTAAATAATTTAATATTCCGTTGCGTGCTAATCAATTATAATACGCAACAATCCAGGAGCGTAACCAGGATTGTTTTTTTAAGGGGTGTTTTAAATTTATTATAACTTGAGGATGCAGGTTCTCACACTCTCCTTTGTAGTCGTCGTTGCCATCAATCTTCACAATAATATTATAAAATGTGAAATAATAATAATATTATAATTTATAATCATATGATAGTAAATTTTTTGCATAAATAAGGCCGACGAAGTGGATGTTACAATACCAAATCAACTCCTTGCTACTCCTTGCTACGTTTGCACTGCAACCATCTGATTGTCTATATAATGCGATATAAATTAAAAACGCGTACCTACATATTATATCATGCCATTATACATCAACACATCACGGCGTTACACATTTTGGTATATATTTAAAGACCGATGTCATACTTGATACTTATAGAAATAACTAGTAAGTCTCACCAAGGCTGCGGTCTGCGGTTCGGAAAATGTTGTACGCCTGTACCAGTACGTATAGTTTATACTGATGCAGTGAACTTCAATTTACAATTTCATGTATATTTATTGTATATACTAATAATAATATATAGGTACCAGGTACGTGTCACTATCAGTTATACCGGCACTACGCAGATTTTCTCCGGTATCTGAAAATGGTGTAAACATGTAATACGTTTATTACAAATTACTGAATAAGTATAGTACTGTTTATTATTGGTATACGTATATAGACTATGGAGGTGCACCTTGCACGTGTATAATATTATGATGTACACAACGCCGGTCATCCGAGGACGGCTTGAGACCCGATTTCGAAGGTTCCAAACACCCTATAAATATAATAATAGCTTATAAAAAATATGTTTTTTTTCATCTAGACATCTCGTTTAGTTACCTATATAATATAAACCCATCCGACCGCGTATGCACACAAAACGTTTAAAAAATATAATTAAAAAATGAACTATGTATTTTTTTTTATTTTGTTAATTAATTTCCCTCATACAAAAATACAAAATATGTAATATTCGTTTGGCTTTAATTACCTACAGATAGTCTTTGAAGATCGTTACAACAGCTATATATAACACGGTTATATATTAATATATATATGTGTGTATATATAACACGGTTACAATACACCTACAAATATGAGAATATAATATAGTACCTTAATACCTACCTTAAATAAATAAGCATATTACCTATACGAGTTTAATATTTTCATCATATCTATACAGGTTACCGTTGATAAAATTACCAAAATTAAGTTACTAGTAATTTAGTAATATAGTAGGTATGTACTTAATTATCGTTACCATTTCACTAAATAATTAACATTTACAATTAGGATAAATTTTAAAAATCAATTTGTCGTTCTTTTAAATGGCTTTAGAGAAACACAATTTTTACATCCAGTATAATAATTTATACATATATTATATATGTTGTTTATTGTAAGTTGTAACAAACTCATCAGAAGTACCTATAGGCTATATTATCTATATAGTTCCAAATGTTACAATATACTACATCTATTTAGTTCTTCACACTCGAAATACAAGATATATTTATTTAAATTATCTGCAAGTTATTTATTATCTTTGATAGTTTTTAAATCTAAACTAAAATTAAATTCAATAAGTGTATAGGTAGGTGTTGTACAATTATTGTTATTTATTTAATATAAGTGCATAAATAATAATATTGGTACCTATTGGCTGTTCCTACTTATACACACGACATAGGTACCTATAAATTAAATAATATATTAATATTATTTATATTACGATATTTATACAAATTGAAATAGGTACATTTACCATGTATAATACCTCCAGTAATATAATTTAAATGACAAATATTATAAATATTATTATTTCTACTTTTTTAAAATATTATATTTTCTATTATTTACATTTTACGTGTACCTATAAAATATAGGTAGTAACATTAGTGTCAATTCTTTATATATATTTATATTCATATTTTCGAGCTATTCGAGAGTACCTACTATACTATTATAGCTTATTATTTTACGGTTTTACTGTATATATATTGTATATGCTTATATAGTCTATATGTTAGTTATCCTAAGATCCTAAGAAGGTGTTCTGCATTAAAGTCTATAGACAATAATGAATTACTATTTTTGTTAGGCGTTTAAATTATATTACAAAAAAACCGGTCATAAATATATCTATTTGTTAAAAGTTTTCGATTTTATGTTGTTTTTCTAATATAATATTATTCAGATATTCCTCGTGTGCTGCTGCAGTTACATCATCAGGCTGCAGCACGCCAGCACATATGTTAAAATGATAAAATTAATATAATTTCTATAGAATATATGATTAGAACTATACAGATACATATATAAATAAAAAATATATCAGAAAAATTAAAAACTGATAATGATTTTGTTAAAATATAGTTTCATACTATTATATCTGATACCCAATAGGTAATAACTATATAAGTTTATTATACCATAATGTCACGTATATTATATAGACTAATAAATAAAATTAAAATTCCCTATACCAGTTACAACAGCTTAAAATCTATGTTTATGAGAAAAATCATTTTTAAATGGCTTTTTAAATTTTGAAAATATTAATTTATTTTTCATTTTAAACTTATTTGATTGGACTTTGGTAGTTACAAAATAATAAATATTTACCCATCTGAACAATATTGTTCAGTTTAATAATATAGGTAACAAAAATAAGTATTAATTTCGGTATTATAACTAAGTTAGGTGTAGTACTTATATGTTTAATTTAAATTTTTACTTACAGTCACTAGTCACATATCACAGTTGTCAGTTGTAAATATTATTATGTTTGTCTATGTTATTGCCACTGTCTCGATAGGTATAATGCTTAATGTTATAGTACAATTATGACTATATTATTATAATATTATTACTTTCTATTGTTGTTTTTTTTTTAAAGCTTTGTTTGTTAATTTTTATACTGAATAAATGTAAATAAGTAATAAGTATCCAGGACATCATAAATCTAAATTTATTTGTTCTTATGATATATTGCACATTTGTTATGGCCTTATGGGTAGTAAAAGACGTTCGCGTATATGGTATATCTATATATTGGGTGCGGGTATATTATGGTTAACACAGGAAAATCACAAAAAAACAGTAGCTCATCCTGTATATATACATAATATGTAATACTAATAGCGCTATATTATAATTTACAGTTAGATGTTATAGTAATTAAAGTTAGTTATAACTTATAACTTATAACGTATGTGTATATATCATATTATAATATATATTAGTCTTAACTATAGTGCATATACTGACGTACCACATACTTACACTTGAATATTCATCAACAGCGAATAAAATACATAATGAAACTTTATTATACATTATGTATGCATACAATATATTGAATAAACTAAATACATGGTTGAAAAACTTACCCATCACTAAAATACAACTGAATATAATATATAGTAAGTAGTAACTAATACAGTAATTAATAGTATTACCTATTAATAAGTACATACCTACTTATAAGTTATTATGTACAAGAAGAAAATGGATGATTGAATATACCTATATATGCAAATGCAATATGCATACACAACATACCTATATTCATTCGTAAATAATAATACAACTAAAATACAAGTTTCGTTGATGTGGTATATGAAAAAAAAATACGATTACCTTATTTGCATGTAAAAAAATACCTAAACGTTATATAGGAAGGTACATTATGACATATTCCCACGGTACATTTTACGTTGCACGAACATTGACTTGTATATGCATTTAATTTTAAGTATTTTTGGTAGGTATATAATAATATTATATATGAGAATAAGAGGTGATCCTAATTTAATATTCTGAAACTGATAGTATAGATACCTAAATATATTATGGTTGAGCTGTATATAAATATAGTATGAATTGATCTTAATATAATGAATTAAAATTCTGATTTCTGGTCTCTGTCTTGTTTTATTGAACCGTTGCAGTTATACGAGTTGCCAATCTACGATTTATATCAGTCGGTAAACAAGTGTTATACAAGACTCGTAAATTGTTGCTTCTGTAATAAATACTAAATAAGTAGTGCTGCTATTATTCTGATGATTTTATATAATAAGTCAATATACGATATACAATATACCTACATATAAAATAAGTTTCGTCGTTTGAAAACTAAAGACAGCTGTTGAGCTGTCAATGGTTTATTTTAGTGAAACCGTTTTTGTACGTGTAAGCACCTACTTATTTTTTAGATCTGTAAAATAATATTATTTGTATAACTATAATCCATCTATACCAAATCAGTCCATATAATTTATTAATTGCATCGGTGATCGGTACCTAATACCTATATGTATTTTATTAACTGTTTGTACCTACTGTAGTACTGTATGCAAACTATTTTAAATACTTAAATGAATTATGATATTTATATTAAATTATATTATAGTGTCTGATCATTTTGTAGGATTACAATAAAAACAATATATAATTATGTGTTTATCCGTACAACTGAATTGCACGTAATATATTTTTTACATCTTGTATATTGTATATATTATTATAAATTATAATATATAAGATATATACATAATAGGTATTTAGGTATAAAGCCATAAGTCATAACTATATAGCCATAACTACCTATATTCATTAACAATTTTTTTTTATTTAAGATGCACTGTATAAAACTATTAAGTATATAAAGGCATGAAAACTGCAAAATATTTATAATTATAATCGAAAAAAATTAATAAGTACGTTGTAAAACCTACACGTATACAACATAGTACGTGGGAGTCGTTAAAATTAAATTAAAGTAAAATAAATTACACCTGTATACTCTAACATTAGTTATAAATAATTATAATTATAAATGCATACGGATGCGTTTACTTATTAAAATACAGCGAATGGCACCTTCAGTAGTAATGTAGTATATATTATAGAGGTACAACCAATACAATTTAAACCCTCCTCTCTTAGTTGATATGCCAATATTATAAAGAAAATTTTTTTTATAAATATTAAGGTTAATCGTTTAAATAGCTTAAAATTTGTCTGAATATCTATTGCATTTATTTGTGTGTACATTTAATAATTTTTTAGTTAAAAATGTATTAAATATTCAATTTTAATAGCTAAGGCATAAACATTTATTGCTAGGTACTCTATATTTAGTACCCATTTATACTGAAATTTAAAAATATCTATGAAATATATTGGCACAATTTTTTTTTATACACATTTGAAGTCCAGATTTGGAAGAAATTAGATACTTAAACAAAAATAACGAGTTTTGTTATAATTCAAAAATACTATTCGTAAGGAATCGCAACTTTTATGTATAATACTATATATTTTACTATAGGTATAACGCAGTACGCAGTACGCACTACACAATGACATTTTCAAAATATTTAGATGATTATTTTAGGGATTTTATTAGTCTAGAACCCCGCAACCATTAACTAGGGGTTACGGTTTGGTATGGTTGGTATGGTTTTTGGCAACATATGCATGTATGGCAAGGTTTTTGCCAAGAGGACCCTGGTGGTCACCCATCCGGAAACTAGTATCATCGGCCGTTGCTTACTCTCAATCACGTTGCATTCCGAGCCACAAATATTATATAGATTAATTTTAAGCTATTGCCTATTGTTAGTTGTTACCATGAACCTATTCACACCGCGGTTCTTCCGTAGGGGGTATTGATTAAAAAGTACATAACAGTAATAATATATATTAAATACAATATAAATGTATATACTATTATAATAATTAAATATTGATAATATAATAAATGCAATGTTTTTGGCAAAAATTAAATCAACCTACCAGCTACCATAATAATTATAATACTAATAAGTAAATTAGGTACTTTAATATAAAAATATAAAAATTAATTTCATGTAATCGGTGCATCCCAAACGGCTCCCATCAATTGTTTACTTATTCCCTAACGGCTCCCGTTGAAAGAGTCTTCACCCAAATTTAATCGGCAATGTATGATTTTTATATTTATATATTTTCTATTTTTTAATGCTAAAATTATAAAAAAAAACACTACCTAACACATTTTATAATATTAAATATTTTTTAAATTATTAATTCACAATATCAAATAGATACCTATACCAATATGGTTATATGATTTTTTTATCTAATTTTTATAATTTACATAAAATATACCTACAATTTAAAAAACATCAACACATTTTTAACCACACCTATTTTTAGACAGTCCTAAGTCTGTATGAAGTAGGAAGGAATTTGTGTTGTAAAAAACCACGGAGCTGTTTGGGGATTTACCTTTTTGTAAAACGAGAGCGGAATATGGGCGACGTCCCTTGAAATGTATTTAGTGATAAATTGTTATATTATATAAATACTTATTGAATATATATTATATATATATATATATATTTATTAGTTATTACTTATATATTTTATTAATACAACGTATTAATATTAATATACGTAGTGTAGTGGTATATTAATATATTATCAATAAATAATAATTGTATTATATTATCAATATACGCAAGATATTTATAAATTATAAATTATTAATCAATCGTGGACCTTCACTACAACTTACCGCTTCCGTTTTTTATTTTTGTTCCATTATCTTACCAATCGATCTAATAATGCTATAATATTTCTGAAAACTGATCTGAATTCGTTGGAATTTCTATTAGAGATTGGTCAGTCCACTTATTAAGATTTCTGCTCTAAATTCCGAATAAATCCAGAATAATTAACGTTTGAAAATTCCGTAATTTCAAAATATTGAAGCTACCTAAATTTTTAGAGGCTGAGGGGGGGGGGGGTGAAACTGGGAAAAGCAGACAGACCAATCTCAAGTAGACATAATAACGAATTCAAATCTTTTTGAAAAGTATTATCGCATTACTAAATCGATTAGTTTGGTGGAATGAAAATTGGATGTTTTGGCTAAAATAACTGTTTAATATATTACCTATACTATATAGTTTTCGTCAGTAACGTTTTTTCTCGACTAGCCCGCATCGTGCCACAAAAAACTTCGTCTCAATAAACCGTGACAAGATAATATGTATTTTTGAAATAATATTATTTTAATTGCAGATGTTGATTTGTAATAACTGCAAGACTGCAAGAGGCACCGTACCTTATATTCAATTATCAAGCTTATTTGACGATACTGCCATAAAAAACTTCGTTTTTAAGTAATATTCACTTACTGTATTTCGTATGCGATATGTTTGCCAATTTATAAGCGATGAAACTTGTCCTCTATTTTTTTTTCACTTTGGATAGATGTTTTTATTTTTTTATTTCCCATTTTACCCATTTTACCCAAATTGTTATAGTTTATAAATTATATAATGATTATAAATTCATAATATGCACATCTTATTAAGGCGGGTTTCCATATGTACACATACCTGTGCACGTGCATGCAAATCCTTTACTGTGATTGGTTGGTTAAGTCAAGTTACCATACGATTAACCACGATACCGTGTTGTTGGACATAGCCGAATTCCTATAATACTGTACACCGTATGCTGTTTCAATTTCTCGCGTTATACCAGTTTTCTATTACCTAGTTAATACCAAACGTGACGCACGAAAAAATGTAATTACGGAAAAGATAATGCACTGTGCAGGAATATATGCAACAATCAGATTATTCTACAAAAACAATTTCATAAAATAAAAATGTTAACGCGTCATGCAAGGAGGATATAATATATAAGATATAACCAAAAGTGTATGTTTTGTAAGGACCGTGGTATAGATTTCAGTGTCTGGTTTTGCTGGGAATACGCGTGATATGCGAGCCCAGCACTTTTGGGAATTTCCACTTTAACGCCCGGCACTATAGGGATTCCCACTTTACTGCACGCTGGACGGAAAAAGGAAGCAATCTAAACGCAACCTGCTCTAATTCTTCAACAGCGGTCGATAACCAAATTTTCGGTGCAGGCGTGACAAAAATATATTACTTACAATTCAATACTTATTGAATATATATTATTATATAATATATACTTATTAGTTATTACTTATATATGTTATTATTTTATCAATATACGCAAGATAATATTTATAAATTATTAATTATTAATCAATCGTGGACCTTCACTACAACTTACCGCTTCCGGTTTTTTTTTTTGTTCCATTATCCTACCAATCGATCTAATTATGCGATAATATTTCTGAAAACGAATATGAATTCGTTAGAATTGATCTTAGAGATCGGTCAGTCCACATTTAAGATTTCTGCTTTAAATTCCGAATAAATCCAGAATAATCAAAGTTTGAAAATTCCGAAATTTTAAAATATTCAAACTAAATTTTTAGAGGTTGGGGGAGGGGGTGAAATTGGGAAAAGTGGATTGACCAATCTCAAGTAGACATAATAACGAATTCAAATCTGTTTTAAAAAGTATTATCGCATTACTAGATCGATCAGTATGGTGTAATGAAAATTGGATGTTTTGGCTAAAATAACTGTTTAATATATTACCTATACTAAATGGTTTTCGTCAGTAACGTTTTTTCTCGACTAGCCCGCATCGTGCTATAAAAAACTTCGTTTCAATAAACTGTGACAAGATAATATGTGTTTTTGAAATAATATTATTTTAATTGCAGATGTTGATTTGTAATAACTGCAAGACTGCAAGAGGCACCGTACCTTATATTCAATTATCAAGCTTATTTGACGGAATAAAAAACATTTTATATTAACATACATATACATTTAATATAACTAATAAATTTAGAATATTTCAATATCTATAAATGTCTGCAAACGATCAAACTATAAAATTATATCAGGTCTTATTAATCTTATAATTTAGAAAAATTTTCAAGTTTCAACGATTAATCGTTCAGATTATTTCTTTCTAAATTATTATACAACAAAAAAAAAGCAAATTTATTTAGTATACCAAACTGGTGTTGGGTTAGTCTACTATTTTACTGCTGTTTTTCGATAAGTAGTTAACAGTTGTTCCGAATTATTAAGTACCTACTTGGGATTTTCCTATTTTTGATTTATGAACCTACCGTCTATACGACTACCTATACTTATACTAAATATTGATATTGTTTTTTCAACAGAAACTCCCTCGATATGACGATCGAATTATTTTATCTGCTCTAAATGTAATGATAGACTCGTCTAAGAAAACACCGAGCTTTATTGTAAACTTTGAATCCACACATATTTTGTAGGTACCTAGGTTTAAAGTTAAAATCACACATTTTTTTAAGTTTGTTGTATCCCAAAACCATACATTTCTTAATGAACTTAGGTATAATTACTTAAAAACCGTATATATTTTTAAATGTAAAATTTGTTATATACATATTATTTATATTAGTTAAATTAAATTTTATTTGAATAAAAAAATATAAAAAATTATACCGTTTGCTAATAAGTACTAACCACAATAACAACCTATATAGTTTGATTTTTCAATATTTTTTTACACAGAACATTGACAATTTCATCTACTTTCTAAACACGAGTCATGATGAGTGCTATGTTTTTGTTTAGTTGTCAAAAGTATGGGATTCTCATAAAATAAAATAAACAGTCTCATAAAATTGTGTACAGCTATACGTGCAGGACTGCAAAAGAGAGTCATAAAATATAGCTATATTGAAACAGCACGACCACGTACATAGAAAACGATTTTGGGGGGAGGGGGGTAGTTTATAATTCATAACCAATATAAATTACAAGTTAAAAGTTATAATAGATCAGTAAAAAAGGAATTTGATATAAAATGTAGTGGTGGGGAGAGTTTGAACCACCTCTGTAGTCTGTATACAGACGTATAATATAGGTACGTGCCTGACTTGAAGAAGCACGTCATTGTAAACCGTTTAATAATTATTTCTATGAACTATGAAGGATTACACATAAATGATTTTAGATTTACGAGTATATTATTATTATAGAATAATTTATAGTTAAATGTTCTGAATGTTCTACGTTTTTAAAGTTAATTCGAACAATTATTAAAGTAAAAAAATAAAACGTATAATATAAAATGTTATTACAAACGCGCGTATGATAGCAACTAATTCTAATATAAAATTGAAACCTTATTGCGTGTACTGCATATATATTAGATATAATAAAGTATGTTGGTTATATCATTGATTATAAATACTAGTGTATATACTAGAACACTAGTATACTAAATGCTATTATTTATAATCAATGGTTATATGTACATAAGTATATAGTAGTGATATAGGTACTATACCATAACAATTTAAGTGATTTATATTCATTATCTATGAAGCCACATCTGATTGAATAAATAAATCCGGGTGTGATCAAATTTGTAATGAAATAATAATAAATTATTGAAATCGCGGTTGTTGAATTTTCGGCTATAATAAATAATATGTAAAAAACTTGTCAATTAGATGAATTTGCTTCCGTGCGTGTTATTATCCCATTAACCATTTTTTTTTATACAATATATAAAAATGTACGCATGGAACGTAAATTCCGCATATAATAATCACATGTATAAATCAAATTGTAATTTATTAATTCAGACGTTAAATAAATACATTTTAGTTATTATTCTATAAATAATATATTGTCAACACGTTTTATAATATAGTGTTTAAATAAATACTCAGACTGCAGGGTACCTTTACCTACGCATATTCCTCTAATGTATGAAATAGTTATTTATCGTTTGTATTTTTAAATTCCCAGCATAAATTTGTATCATACATTCATACAGATTTACAGAAATGTTAGAAAATGACGCCATATTTATAATAATTATGTTCATGCATTCGTATTAATAATTAATTCGAATAAGAGTAGAAATACATAATAACCTAACACTACTGCAATAAAATAAAATATAATAATTAAATGTAAAAACAGCAATAGTAGGTACCTATTATATTTTAAGAAAATTAAATTTAAAATTTCACAAGATAATATTAATTTTATGCATTTTTATTTCAAGCCTAAATTTGATTTTTTTTTAAATATTGTTTACCCTACAAAATGTACCAAAAATATTATAGGTATAGGTACTTGAAAAAAAAACTGTTCTACCGGTAATACTTTTCTGTAAGTAGGTACTGCAGCAATTAATATTAATATTTGAGCCGGTGTAACAGGCGATTTTTACCCCCGAATATTTTTACCCCCTCCCGGTAAAAATATCCTAGGTTAATTTTACCCCCGGTAAAAATATACTAGGATATTATTACCCCCCCGGTAAAATTATTCGACAGGGGGGGTAATAATATACTAGGATATTTTTACCCCCCGGTAAAATTGATCGACAGGGGGGGTAAAAATATACTAGGATATTATTACCCCCCCGGTAAAATTATTCGACAGGGGGGGT